>CAKNYM010049378.1:28376-118233 GCA_932195095.1 Andricus curvator
CAAGTTTTAAGAGGGAAACCGATTGGTAAGAGACCTAGAGGCAGACCAGGAATCAGATGGGAGAAAAATGTAAGGGATGATCTAAAAGAACTAGGACATGATTACTTAAACTGGATGCAGAATGCACAAGACAGAGATGTGTGGCGGTCTCGGGTAGATGAGGCAATGAACTTTCGAGTTCGAACTGCTAATCTATAATAATATAATAATAATAATACACAATTTATTCAAATTGAACAAATTATTCGATACAAAATTTTTCAACTAATATTTTAAGCCTAAAATCATTGATGATGGCGCTGCTAAAATTCTATTATACTTAAAAATTCCAGTAAAAAAATGATATCTGAATTTGGCTGGTAGTAACCACACGGGATTGGAAATTTGATGGAAAAGTACATAAAAAGGTCTGAATATTTTTCTCGGACGGTTTTTTCAAAAAATTAGTGTGATAAGCGTACGTACAGGCATGATATCAAAAAACTTACCTCTTTATAATTGTATTATTTCCAAATTGATTAGAAAAATATTTGTCTGTTTAAATGTATGTATACATGAAAATTTGATTCTCCAATTATTATTATCTACTAACATTTTTATTCAGAAAATTGAGGGTCATTACGCTCTCTAGCCAACCTCGAACTGTTGACAGATTTTCGTATTTCACAATGATTAAAAGAAGAACAAAAAACAGATATCACACTCACCCGTCAGGTGGCGTTCAAAAAAATACGTAATGCCTTGGGTAGGGGGGGGGGGTCGCCTCGAGCGTTACGCTAATGCTAAACTTACACACACTTAATATACAGGGTGTTTTTTTTTAACTTGAGACAACGAAATATCTCAAAAAATACGCATCCTACGGAAAAAATGTCTGGAATAAAATTTTTTATTTTCGAGGGGGAAAAAAGATTTGCTAAAATTTACCCCACCCCCACCCCCACAGGAGGCAGGGGTGGGGTAACTTTGTAATTTCAAATGGCAATCCAAATTTTTTATCACAGATTCAGATTCTCCTTTACGAAATACGTAAGTTTTATTCGGAAAATTTTTTTCAATTCGCGATAGATGGCGCTGCAATTGCGAAAAATGAAATTGTTGACACTACTTTTCTCTACCCAGGAATAACGACGCGGACGCAGTAGTTGTCTATTCCCTTCGGGGTGCTTAATTTCGGTGAGTCCCCTTGCCTCTCACCATCCATCGGGGTGCTTGATTTCGGTGAGTCCCCTTGCCTCTCACCACAGGGATGCTTGATTTCGATTAATTATTTTACAATAAGTGCTCAAAATGGTGTCCTCGCACTTCGATGCACTTGTTAATCCGAGCTTTGAAAGATTCCACACAACTGCGAATTGTTTCTGGTGATATTTGTGCACAAGCAGACCTGATTCGCTCGATCATGTTATCACGAGTTGTGGGCACTTCTTGATACACGCGATTCTTTAGATAACCCAACAAATAGAAATCCGGCGCCGTAAGATCTGGCGATCTAGCAGGCCAATTTACTGGACCTCCTCTACCGATCCATCGTCATTGAATTCGCGATTGATTACTTCCCTCGCGATTGCCGCATAATGTGCTGGACAACCGTCATGTTGAAACCACATGTTGTGTCGCACTTCCAAGCTTAGGTCTTCCAGCAATATTGGAAGTTGATTTTCTAAAAAGTTATGATATGTTTCACTGTTCAAATTTCTATCAATAAAATACGGACCGATAAGTTGATCTCCAATTATTCCACACCAAACGTTCACGGACCATGGACGCTGATGCTCAGCTTCACGCAACCAATGTGGATTTTCTACACTCCAATAATGCATGTTGTGCCGATTAACATTACCATGGTTTGTGAAAGACGATTCGTCTGTGAAGAGTACGAGAAAAAAGAAATTCGGGTTTCCTTGTATCTGCTGAACCGCCCATTGACAAAATGTCACTCGGTTCTGAAAATCATTGCCATGAAGTTCTTGATGCAGTGAAATATGATACGGATGATAATTATTACGTTTTAATACCTTCCAAACACTCGATAGAGACATTCCGGAATCGCGGCTTAGTTGTCGAGTACTAACATGAGGGTCATGAGTGACTGCAGCTAAAATTGCAATTTCATTATCAACTCCAGTAACTGTTACTTGACGCTTCCTTTTTTTCGGTTGTACACTTCCGTCAGTGATGAAATTTCGGACAACCCGGTAAAAAGAAGCGCGTGAAGGAACACTTTCTGGAAAGCGTTGAGCATAAAGCGTGAGAGCATCATTGATATTCCTGCCACTTTCTCCATAAATGAGAATCATTTCAATCTTCTGTTGCTGAGATAGAATTTCCATTGTAAAAGTAATGAAGTAAGGTAATGAGGAAATACAACGACACCCAAACCAACTCAAACGAACGTGACCAACAACAATAACCCAAACGAAAGCAACCAACACACCCAAATGAAATGAACACAATCAACCTTCCTAATGAATAAACGTTAAGCACGGACAGACGCGGTTATCGCTCGGCCGGAATGACGTCGAGGATTGTAGACAGTGGAGACTCGATGATATGTAATGTCTACATCCAAAATCGACTGTCGTCAACCAACTGCATTCGGGAATGGTTTTCGACAGTTTTATCACTTTTACTGTCCCGTTGCCAAAAGTTCAAGCACCCCGATGGATGGTGAGAGGCAAGGGGACTCACCGAAATTAAGCACCCCGAAGGGAATAGACAAATACTACGTCCGCGTCGTTATTCCTGGGTAGAGCTAAAAGTAGTGTCAACAATTTCATTTTTCGCAATTGCAGCGCCATCTATCGCGAATCGAAACAAATTTTCTGAATAAAACTTACGTATTTCGTAAAGGAGAATCTGAATCTGTGATAAAAAATTGGGGTTGCTGTTTGAAATTACAAAGTTACCCTTACCCTTGCCTCCTGTAGGGGTGGGGGTGGGGTAAATTTTAGCAAATCTTTTTTCCCCCTCAAAAATAAAAAGTTTTTATTCCAGACATTTTTTCCGTACGATGCGTATTTTTTGAGATATTTCGTTTTCTCAAGTTAAAAAAAACACCCTGTATAAAAAGCGTTATGTAGGGAGGGGGGGGGCCTGCCAAATGCCAGGAAAAAGCGTTACGTAGTTTTTGAACGGCCCCTTAGTCTGATTTAAATAACACTGTCGTAATTTATCATTAAAAATAATAAAACTGTAAAATCTTTGAAAAAACAACGCATATTTAAGAAAAATATAATATATTTATTCATTTCTAAAAAAATAACAAAAGGTGCTTTATGTAGGAAAAATTCAAATCAAAAGACCAGATAACATAATTACGATTTGGAGTTTTCTAAAATCATCTTAGTTTCTTAAAAAATAATTTATCAAAACAATAACTAATGCCTGCTCCTTTTTTTCACAAATAATAAGGAAATATACTCATTATGTTTCGATAAAAAAAGTTATTAACTAATTGGTTTTTCATTCCAAGTTTTCTCTTTATTACTTTCACCCCGTTATCACACTTACCTTCATCAACCTTATTGAGATTTTTTCAGTGTAATTTTCAATAAAGGAATTGAGATCAACGAAAACTGGTGATATTTTCTCACACCCATATGTAACCTTGTAAATTGAAGAATATTGTAGACTCCGCTTAGGGGTTATCCATAAATTACGTAAGGCTTTAAGGGTGGGGGGGGGGGGGGGTTCTTAGAGAAAACTTTAATTAAATTAAATCCACGCAGTGAATAATTTTTTTCTGACTTCCAGACTGGAATATCCCCCTCCCCCCAATCTCTCGGTACCACTATCCTTCATTTATTCGTCTCTTTCATCTTCTGCTATTAACTCAGAGGAATGGCGTGAGGTTAATAAATTATGCCTTGGAAAGAAATTGCTTTTGACGTAATTACATTTACGATCGAAGGAGCTTTCGAAAACTCAGGCCGAAATTCGAGGTTAAACGACTTTTGGTGAAGCATGAAACTTTTCCTCGGTGCTCAAAATCTCGAGGTTACCGTCCTCTTTTCGCGAACAAGCGGAGCGCATTCGATTTTCAGCCCCATACGTTTTTGTTACAATGTATAGAGTAAGTCGTGGCACACTCATAAATTTTCAGAAAGCAGGCAGTTCAACCGAAGCAGCGAGCAAGAGATATTCATTTTGGAAGATACAAAAAACTGAGCACGTATACATCAAAATGCATCAATTTAATGTCGACGATCCATTACTTTTTTAGACGACGGCGACGCTTTTCACATTGCGACTCACGAGGGTGTAGTTTGTATTGTGCGCCAACCCTTTGTCTACTCCAACTGTACACTTAACCAATTAAATACTCTTCCGAGAATTTCAACTGATGCAATAATAGTTTTTAATTTCGGTTTCAATTACTTTCTATTTTTTCAAGTGAAATCCAATTTTATGAGTGAAAAAAGCTCTGCGAGACAAACATATCGCTTTGTTGACAATTTCGTTAGCGAAAAATTGTTCGAAATTGTGAAGTATTGATAAGTTTGAAAAATATTCAGTACGTAATATTTATTTCTGAAAGAAAAGAGTCTATTTTTAAAAGAAAGTTTAATATTTCTTAACATATAAATGAGAAGTATGAACTCTCAAATTTATTAAGAATATGACAATTTCAAAATTTATGTAATTTTAGATTTACCATTCAAGATTCAAAACAAACATTTTCTTAAATCATTCTACAAACTGATATGTCGACAAATTTATGTCATAGAATATGGGTGTAATTTGTACAAGAAAGTTTAAACATTTCTGTGGATCGATCATGTAGTTTTACCCACTTCTCGTCGTATTTCTAAAATCAGGTGGCATGTCACCGCTGAAATTTTAAATGTCATGAAGAAAGCTTAAGCCTAGAAATTGAATTGACTGTTAGGCCTTATATTCTTTGAAATCAATGTACGGCTCCATGATTAACCCATCTAATATAAAGTATGAAATTTAAATCTAAAATTGAATAATAATAATAAAATGGATACAAAAATCTGAATAGATATTCATATATCTGAATAGACAGATTTCACGATATCTTAAGTTTAGAAAATAAAAGACACTTGAATTTTCTTTATTTCAGCGAAAGAATTCCAAATCTCAAATCGACTTTTTTGACAGTGAAGAAGTATCCTTCATTGTATCCTTCATTTGAGTTGTCATTACATCGAATTGATCACAAATTCGATATTATTCAAATACATAAAAATAAGACAGCAATTAATAAGAGAGTTTGAAAAACATCCAGAAAAAAGTTCTTTATACAGAAATATATTTTATACCAAATTACACCTTTGCAAATGTATATCTAAAGGGAGAAAGTTACAAAATACAATGAATAAAAAAGGTCCTTCGAGAAACCCTTGCGGATACTAAAAACACCTTTTCCGTGATATTCAAAAAACACACTTTTCAATCTCGCAAATGAAATCGTTCAATTCCTTCGTTAAATTGAAATTTTCTCTCTTTCATCGAGAGAAATTTTTCTCTCAGTTGGTGAACTTTTTCACAGAATGCTTCGTTAACAGCGCATACTTTCAAAGTATTAATAGGCTCAACTTGACTTTCTAATTTAAGTTTAGATTTTACGCTGATAAGGTATGTTTTGGATAATGTATTTTTTATTTATATATTACATAAAATGGTATAATTTGTTTTGTGATTATTTTCCGCTATTTTAATTTTATCTTCAATAAAATTCTTTTGCTTCTGATTTGAATAAACTGAACTAATGCAAGCAGGTAAATAGAAAACATTCACAGAGGAAATAAGGCAGAGAAATATCAAGGAACCCCCTTTTATCATTCTGGGAAAATGTGAATATCTTCGCAAAGGAGGAAAACTCTTTCGCACATAAGTTTTATCCGTTAGAAATAATCACATTCAGCCTAACGGTAGTTTTACAAGAGTTGAGTGTTCTCTTGTTTGGAGTGTTTCGTGGCTAGTTCACCCTGTTTTGCAATCAGGGAAAGAAATTTAACGATTATGCTTACTGAGCACGGGCCGTTGACCGCTTATTCCAGCATGGTTCCCTAACACTATGCTTTTCACAGAATTCTTGAGAGAAAATATCCTAGAGACTTGGAAAGCAATAAGAATTTCAATTTTACTTTTATTTATTTAATTTTTGTGGAGGCTTGTTCTATAAATAAATAAGTTATAAACAAATTATTAACTCTTTGTTATTCTAGAATCTTTTAGAAGCTCCTGATCATCGCCAAAATACGGTATTCAAGTTCAATATATATGTACATATTTGTGATATAAGTGCGCAAAATAGACAATTGCCGACAAGCGTAGACTTGCAGCACGAGTCGGAGATTAGTACACAAGCAAAGCACGTACGTGAACGTAGCCGACAGCGAAGGGTTGAAGGCAAATGCTGCAATAACATGACTAGCACATGCCTATGCGGACGTGTATCACAAGCTATTTTTCATGAAAACCGTCCAGGAAATTACTTAGCAAGTTTTTCAACATTTTTACCAAATTTCCGATCCCATACGGTGGCTTTTAGCTAAATTTGTTTATAATTTTTCTTGAAGAATTTTTGAGAATATTTTTATTTTGCCAGTGTGTAAAGTTACTTATCTCTAAAGTGCGCAGATGCATTCATTGCGTCTATTCGCAAAATAGTAGTGTTTCAAAGTAAGCATGTGCCAATTCTGTCTGCAAGATTCAAGCACTTTTCACACACGCCCTGGCATAAGTATGGCATTTTATATTTTACGGGCTCTTTTATAGATGAAGCTTCGTCTGATACATATCTTACTGATAAGGTTGCTTCAAAAATTTTTACTTCTGTAATTTGCGAAATTAAAACAAAAAATGTGTCCGCTGCGCGGGCACATTCTCATCGCGCGCGGCTCGCTTCGCTCGCAAGTTTGAGTGCGCCTAGGGCGTGCGTCTGTTGAATCTTGCACTTCGCGCTCGATAATGGGTTACATCGCGCTTCGCGCTCGGATATTTATTCTCTGCACTTGGAATGCTTTAATGCGTAATTAAGAATAGTTACAGATTAAGTTGCTTAAAGCTCTGCATAAGGCTTTGAGGTACACATTCTCATCGCGACACTCGCGCTGCGCGCTCGATTTTTGACATACATTTGTGAATGTATACTTATTTTCTGAATTACCTTACAATAAAAAACTATACAATCCTTTTATTAGACATTCTTCCCTACCTCGCGTTGTTATGCTAAAAGTAGGATTTTTGTTTTCATATTATTTTTTATGGATGAAACGAAATATCCTATAAGTCTTCTTTTATATTTTTCACGTATCTCGCGTCTTTTGCCGTAATATTAGAATTTTCGATTTTCTTATATCAATTTCGATAAATAAATTAAAAACGAGGAGTTCTGACAAAAAATGGTACAAAGAAATATTGTAGGAATTTTTAAACGCTGAAATTCCTCCAAAAACTTTCCCCCTTATTTTGAGTCGTTTATTGGCTCAAAAATTGAATTTTCGACTTTTTTGACAGTATTTTAGATAAATAAAAAAAAAAGACAAATTCTGTCAAAAAATGGTTCAAATAAATCTTGTATGCGTTTTTCAAATATATATATATATATATATATATATATATATATATATATATATATATCTTCAAGGCTTTTTTCGTATTTCCCGTCGTTTGGTTCGGAATTTGTATGTTGTCGTGTCAAATTTCGGACAATTCTAATACTTTCTCAATCATAAATTATGAGAATGTAATAAATTATAACAAATTTGAATCGGTTTTTCGGGTGAACAACTTTTGTGTATCCATTTTTTTTCGCACCTTTTGTCGTTTTTCCACAAATTCTTCATTTTTATTTTTAATGTCATCTTTTATGATTCAAACCAAAATTACCAGTCCTATCAATAAGTGATTTATGAAAAATTTGAAGATGTGTTTAAGGTGCACAATTTTTGTTCACGATTTTTTTTCGTAGCTTGTATCGTTTTTCTACAAATTGAATTTTTTTACTTTCAATGTTATTTTTCATGAATAAAATAAAAACTACGCATCCTATCAAGAAGTGATATGAACAAATTTGTTGACCTTTTTTGCGATTACAATTATTGTCTGTTTATCTTTTTTCGTATCTTGCATAATTTGACCACAAAATGGAATTTATGATTTTTCATTATTTTTTGTGCAATCAAAATTTGAATTTTCGAATTTTTAAGAAAAATAAAACAGTTGTTAGGATAATCTTGTAGGGGTTTAAAAAAAAACATTTTTCTTCTCGTGACTTTTTTTCATATCGTGCGTTGTTTGGATTAAAATTGTGATTTTCGATTGATTTTTTCAATTTTGTAAATGCTAATAATTTTCTTTTCATCGAAAAAAGTCATCAGGATCGATTTGATCCCTTCATTTTTTCTAGAGTTATAGTGTGTACGGACGGATAGGCGGACAGACAGACAGACGCCATCTAGACCAGTGGAATTAGACATGAAAATCGAGTCAATTAACGAAAATTCCGAAGGTCTTCAAAAAAATGGTAGAGTTGTTTTTTTATATGTTGAACATAAAATAAAATTTTGCAAAACGTGATCGGGTCAGCAATTTGTTTAGAAACATTAGTTTGCAAAATTTGCCCCCCATTGCTCCACGAAAATTCAAAACATTTTGTAAACTTGAGTGAGTAATTATAAACTCAGTCAATATCCTGTATTAAATTTGCAAAACGTTCGTGATACGGCAACATTATGAATTATAAACAAATTATTATTTTATTAATCACTCCCCAGCGAAAATACCTATGGTTTTGCAAAATGTTATTTCTGCTTTTTTCAATTGAGATGAAACTATTATATGGTTTGCAAAACTTAGTACATAACGCAAATTATCGTTTTTTAAATTATTGTTAACATTTTTACAATTCGACTTCTAAAATTCCAGCGAAAATTGCAAAGGTTTGCGTTTTTTGGGTGGCAAATGTTAGAAATGTCGAGATCTGAAAATTATCAAATTTGCAAATCTTTGCTCGGCCGGCAATAATATTGAAATTGCAATTAAACAAATTAGTTACTTTTGTAAACTAGCCAAAAATTATAAACATTTTGCAAATCGTACTGAGTGATAAAGAACTCATTATCAACGTCATATCACATTTGCAAAGTGTTTACAACTTGACAACATTATTAATTATAAACAAATTATTTGTTTGTTTATCATTCCCCAGCGAAAATACTGGAGGTTGTGCAAAAGGTTGTTTCTGATTCGTTCCATTGAGAAGAAACTATTATATTATTTGCAAAACTGTATGCATAACGCAAATTATCGCTTTTTTAATTAATTTTGCATTTTTTGCAATTCGACTCATAAAATTCCTGCGAGAATTGCAAATGTTGCATTTTTGGGTAGCAAATGTTGGAAATGTCGAAATCTAAAAAACATTGTATTTGCAAAACGTTGCACGATCGGCAACAATATTAAAATTGCAATCAAACAAATTAGGTACTTTGTGAAACTAGCCAAAAATACAAACGTTTCGCAAATCGTACTGAGTGATAATTAACTTAGCACTAACATCATATTTGATTTGCAAACTGTTTACTACTTGGAAACATTGATAATGATAAACAAACTTATATTTGTTTAAATTATTCCCAAGATTAAATTCTCAAGGTGTTGCAAAAGGAAGCTCCCAATTTCTCTTGTTTTTTACAGGAATTCAAAGAAAAGAATTGATGAAAATAATAGTTTTTTTCAATGTCCGAAAAAAACAGTGAAATTCAGAAAAAAACCAAAAACTCACGAATGGCTTTTGAAAAATTAAAAAAGGTAAACTATCTGAATCAATATCGGCGAAACTATAAATTTAAAAAAAATTTTAATTTCTGAATATTATAATAGAAATTTTGTTTTCATAACTCAGTTATCGGAAGTTAGACTTTTGATGCTTGATGGAGCGCGTTGAAAGTAAAGTTTCAAACCTTTAAGGTAAAAACGCTACTCTTGACTCGATCCACAGATATATAAAATCAAAATTACGGTAGATACGTTATACAAATTATTGTCGTCTCTCGTCCCTCGATATGCAATACACTAAATAGTTACATGGGAGGAAAGGAAACATCGTTATTTATTCACACTTGTCTTACAATATACAATTGTCTCTCAAATTGTCTTAATTTTCAAAATGAATTAAAATTTTTAATCATGCTCCAATTACCTTAGAAAGATTATAAAAAAAAAATTTTACTTTTCAAAAAAGAACCCCGCACACAATACGTGGGAAAAAAACATTCGGTCAAATTGGACGAAACTGCGGGAAATGATAGATCTTGAGGTCCTGACTGAAAGTTCTTATGGCCACTAGGGTGGTCCAAATTTATACCTGTAAAAATTCGACTTTCGATTTTTGGTGATAAAACCCCGGAAAAAGAAATTTCGTAATTTCTTTTTTTTTCAACGTTAACCCGTGCCCCCGGGCTTTTGAAATTAACATGGGGTTTTAAATGGGAAAAGCTCGATTTTCAAAAAAATGGAAAAAAGAAGTACTTGTTATACATTTTTTGTCAATTAAAGTATTGTCACCTCTTGATCAGTATTTAAGGAATAATTTCCACACAATAGCTTTTAATTTTGACACACCTGAACCCCTTTGATTGTGCCCGGAAAATGCCCAAAAAATGCAAAATAGCAGTTTTCTATCGAATTCATGCTAAAGACGGTATTTTAAAAAAAAATGTCAACATGAATTATTTTTAATCGATAAGTGACGAGTTTTAAAGTATATTTTAAATAATTTTAAATTGTTTAAACAATTAGTATTTGTTTAAACAATTTTTTCCTTCTGTAAATCGTGAAAAATTATTATCTTTCGGAATAAATCGTACAAAGTTGATGAATGTCAAGAGTAGTAGTTCTTGTTCAACTTATTTGGTAATTATTTAAACAATTTTCATTTTTTTAAACAATTTTTTCTCCTTAAAATCGTAATAAGTTATTATTTTTTGAAAATAATGACACAATTAAATAATGTTGAAAGCAATACATTTTTGAATGATGTTTGGTAATTATTTAAACAATTTTGATTTGTTTAAACAATTTTTCCCCCTGTAAAGCGTGAAAAATTATTACTTTCTGGAATTAATGACACAATTAAAGGAATTTAAGAGTCATATTTTTGTCTACAGTATATTTAGCAATTTTTAAAATAATTTTTATTTGTTTAATCAATTTCTGTTTGTTTAAAAATGTTTTCCTCTGCAAATCGAGAAAATTTATTCTTTTCAGAAATTAATTACACAATTAACGAATTTTAAGAATAATATTTTTTTGCTCAAGATATTTTGAAATTCGAATCTAGAATCTAGACTTTTCTCCACCTTTCCTATGAACAGGTGCAAGTGAAGGATTAATAGTTGTTTAAATAATTTCAAAATATCTTAAGCAAAAAAATATTATTCTTAAAATTCGTTAATTGTGTAATTAATTTCTGAAAAGAATAAATTTTCTCGATTTGCAGAGGAAAAAATTTTTAAACAAACAGAAATTGATTAAACAAATAAAAATTATTTTAAAAATTGCTAAATATACTGTAGACAAAAATATTACTCTTAAATTCCTTTAATTGTGTCATTAATTCCAGAAAGTAATAATTTTTCACGCTTTACAGGGGGAAAAAATTGTTTAAACAAATCAAAATTGTTTAAATAATTACCAAACATCCTTCAAAAATGTATTGCTTTCAACATTCTTTAATTGTGTCATTATTTTCAGAAAATAATAACTTTTTACGATTTTAGGGAGAAAAAATTGTTTAAACAAATGGAAATTGTTCAAATAATTACCAAATAAATTAAACAAGAACTACTACTCTTGACATTCATCAACTTTGTACGATTTATTCCGAAAGATAATAACTTTTCACGATTTACAGGGGAAAAAAATTGTTTAAACAAATACTAATTGTTTAAACAATTTAAAATTATTCAAAATATACTTTAAAACTCGTCACTTATCGATTAAAAATAATTCATGTTGAAATTTTTTTTTAAAATACCGTCTTTAGCATGAATTTGATAGAAAACTGCTATTTTGCATTTTTTGGGGCATTTTCCGGGCAAAATTAAAGGGGTTCAGGTGTGTGAAAATTAAAAGCAATTGGGTGGAAATTATTGCTTAAATACTCCTCAAGAGGTGACAATACTTTAATCGAAAAAAAGGTATAACAAGTACTTCTTTTTTCAATTTTTTTGAAAATCGAGCTTTTCCCATTTAAAACCCCATGTTAATTTCAAAAGCCCGGGGGCACGGATTAAAGTTGAAAAAAAAAATACGGAATTTCTTTTTGCGGAAAACGAACAAAATGGGGGGGGGGGGGTCATCACAAAAAATCGAAAGTCGAATTTTTGGACCACCCTAATGGCCACAACCACCCAAAATGAATTGCTGAGGAGCTAGAGGTCGTCCAAAGTAAAAAATATTCCGAAGCAACACTGTTATACCTATATGTACATGTGTGTTTGAACCTCTAGCTCCTCAGCAATTCATTTTGGGTGGTTGTGGCCATAAGAACTTTTAATCAGGACCTCAAGATCTATCATTTTCCGCAGTTTTGTCCCATTTGGCAGAATGTTTTTTTCCCATGTATTGTGTGCGGGGTTCTTCTCACGCAATTCCTAAATTGCATATTGTCACTTGTTTCATTAAAATTTTTCCTTTTTTTTTACACCGGCAGTTATTTTATTACTTTCAAAAACTTTTTCAAAGAGACGAGAAACCTTCAAAAACCCTCGAAAATTATATATAATGCAATGGATCGTAGTATTCGTCCCACATTGCGTTATCCAATAAAAAAACCAGTAAATCCGTTACAAACTATATGGAACCTTCCAATAGTAAGAATAAATCCTTTTGGAACACCTTGAGAATTTAATCTGGGGAATAATTAAAAAAAATATAAGTTTTTTTATCATTATCAATGTTGCCACGTAGTAAACAGTTTGCAAAACTAATATTATCTTAGTACTAAGTTCATTACCACTCAGTACGATTTGCGAAATGTTTGTATTTTTTGGCTAGTTTAACAAAGTACCTAATTTGTTTAATTGCAATTTTAATATTGTTGCCGGTCGTGCAACGTTTTGAAAATTTAATATTTTTTACATTTCGACATTTCCAACATTTGCTACCCAAAAACGCAACATTTGCAATTCTCACAGGAATTTTATGAGTCGAATTGCAAAAAAATGCAACATTAATTTTAAAAAACGATAATTTGCGTTATGCATACAGTTTTGCAAATAATATAATAGTTTCTTCTCAATGGAAAGAATCAGAAACAACATTTTGCAAAACCTTCGGTATTTTCGCTGGAGAGTAATAAACAAAATAATAATTTGTTTATAATTAATAATGTTGCCAAGTTGTAGACAGTTTGCAAATGTTATATAACGTTGGTAATAAGTTGTTTATCACTCAGTACGATTTTCAAAATGTTTGTAATTTTTGACTAGTTTACAAAAGTAACTAATTTGTTTAATTGCAATTTTAATATTATTGCCGGCCGAGCAACGTTTTGCAAATTTTACAATTTTCAGATCTCGACATTTCTAATATTTGCTACCCAGAAACGCAACCTTCGCAATTTTTGCTGGAATTTTAGAAGTCGAATTGCAAAAAATTTAACAATAATTTCAAGAACGATAATTTGCGTTATGTAAGGTGAAGGCACTAGTAATCGTAACCTTAAGCCAAATTGGAAATTAAAAATGCCTATAATGATATTTAAAACACAATTCTGATTTTCACAAAGGGCTTAACCGATTAAAACAGATATAGAAAAACTCAATTTTGATCAATGATCATGATATTTGATTGGAGTCAATTTTTATTCACGATTAAAATTCAAATTATGCAAATGCGTTAGTTATCGTCAGGCACGTACCAAGTATTAACATGAGAAAAGTATACTAATTTGATAAAAAGATATTTAAACTTACCTAAAATCACATTTTTTATCACACGCGGCAAGAGCGAGTCTTGTTATACGAAGAAAAGTGGGCCATCTGACGATAACTAATGCAGTGACGATTACCATTGCATCCACCTTATTTAATTTTGCAAATCATACAATAGTTTCTTCTGAATGGAATAAAGCAGAAACAACATTTTGCAAAACCTTTGGTATGTTCGTTGGGAAGTGATTAACAAAATAATAACTTGTTTATAATTAATAATGTTGCCGCATCACGAACGTTTTGCAAATTTAATACAGGATAGAGACTGAGTTTATAATTACTCACTCAAGTTTGCAAAATGTTTTGAATTTTCGTGGAGCAATGGAGGGAAAATTTTGCAAATTAATTTTTTTAAGAAAATTGCCGACTCGATCACGTTTTGCAAAATTTGATTTCATGTTCAACATATGAAAAAACAAATTTACCATTTTTTTGAAGACCTTCGGAATTTTTGTTAATTGATTAGCTATTTCCACTGGTCTAATCGCCGAAACTTATTTTCGGATTTAGGGGGTCTCAAAACGTGGAGATTCGTTAAAAAACTGAGGTGTGAAATTTCTGACAATTCTTTCTCAATAATAACTTTAATGAGAATGTAAAAATAATCTGATTCATAATTTTGACCATAGGTATATACAGGTGGTGTGGGCGAAACATTGAATTAACAACGACATTAATCAATTCTGACGGGAAAACCGAAAATTCAGAACACATTTTATTATACAAACGAGCCGGAAACCTCAAGATCGTTTAAAAATTGTTATAATGTTATATTGTTATAATGCTGTTATTCGATCTGTTTACCTCTTAATATTTATATAAGATGCTCCATGATATGAATAAAATATTGTTTTCAATTCTGGGTAATCAAACAATTTGGTTAAAATTTTTGTATTTTTAATTTGGACTTTTGAAAATTAAAAAGAAGATGCAATGTTTCCCAGAAATAGCAAAGTATTGAACATTCGTATAAATTCATAAAAAAACATTTGCAGGTTTTGCTAGTTCCGTTTAGAATTTTTCCATCAGGTAACTCATGAATTTGTGAAACTGGGTCATAAACGTTAAATACCCCAAGACTTGCTCTTATATGAAAAAGAAAAAAGGTGAAAGTATAACTTTAGAATTCCAATATAAAGCATGATTAACTTTTGAATGAAGACAAAATTAGCTGACGTTGTATAAAGTAGTCAGCAATTATCAGAAACGTCGCGTCGCGTTGCCTATAGCATTTTCAGTGTCGCTGCTGGAAGGCGCCTTGGGAGAAAGAAATCTTATTTCTTTTCCTCCCAGTTCTCTGAATGCCATCTTTGTCCTTTCTTCGTGGTTTCACGCGTCGTTTCTTTTTCGAAAAAAAGTCCCTCGTATGGTCGTGACGTCGAGCGAGCGGGAAATTGGAACCGTTCGATCTGTCGGATCCATCCGGAACTGGGGAACTGGATGCTTCCTCTAAGGGAGTTAGGTAGGTAGGAGGTATAGGTGTGCGGCGTGCGCTCAGTGTGCCGGGAGTACACAAACGCGTTTATGTAGTTGCATGTGCACTTGTGCAGTTGTGAAGTTGTGCACACGCCTGTTTTACGTGTTCAGTATTCACTGGATTCTGCTCTGCTCGACCAAACCTCTGCTGGCCTACTTTCAGCCAACTAGAAGGGGAAACTGAAAGAGCTTTCAGGAACCGTAAAGGTGAACCGCGAACCCGTATCTATTTTATTTCAATCTCATTGATTTCTCGACAAAAATGACACCCAACAGCGATGCGGAAGAACAGACAGGAAAAATCAGGCTTGGCTCCTCGCCACCATCATTTTTCTTTTTCCAAGATTCTATAGAGAATATACATTCCTTCCTTTCCCTTTCCACTTCTTCTTATTCTATATCTGGGAGATTCCACGCTGGACGAACAGAAAACTATTTATCTCAATGACTTCGTTTTGATATTTACACCCTGGGAAGATAAATTTAAGTTGTGATGTCTCTGATGATGATATAAAAACCAGTGGCACACTCTGAAAGAAGATCTTACAATCAGTAAATTTTGCAAAGTAAATAACTGTATCTGCTTAATTGACTAAAACACTTATTTCATATTACTTCTCTTAATTATGGTGACTAAGTTATTATTTATGGTAAATGAGAATCCACAGTCAAGTTAACCTAAAATACTGCATTGATACAGCTGAAAACTAAAAGATACTTAGTTAAAATAGCTACAGGTTGATCTTACCCCATTGTTTCAGTTATTCTAAGACATAACTGAGAAACTTAATTAATGTGACTGAAAAAAGGGACAAGATCATCCCTGGTAAGATGAATATAGTATTTTAACTAAAATTCTTATTTCCCAGACGAGTAAATGTCAATTTTTTAATGATCTTGATTGTGAAATCTTAATTACACTATAAATAAGAACATAGCCGCCATAATCGAGAAAAGCATTTGGAATACCTGTCATAATTAACAAAGTAGTTTTAGTTGTCTACTTTTTAAAATTTATTAAACATTTTTTTTGGTGCAAATAATTTTGTAGATAGGTGCAAAAAATTGTCGTATTTTCTAGGTAAGAATTTTTCTTTGGTTTTTACTTCCGAGTAAAGTAAAAATTCAAGTCTTGAAAGTTAAATATTAACCTTTGAATATGAAATACTTACAATTTTCAATTAAAATGATTAAGATTATTAAATTATTATTCAAATTGAAGAATATTTTTGAATAAATTATGATTGAATAAATTATTAAAATTAAATTAACATTGAATGTAATGTTTACAGACAATCTTAAAAGATTTTTGGAATTTTCTGTATGAGTTACTTTACGTTCTTTCAAGATTTACTTTATTTAAGGTATAAACCATAAAAATTCTATGAGGATTACAGAAAATTGAAAATCAATCGAATCATTTCAGCCGAGCAAAAACACTCTTGTGATTTGACATCCGAAAAAAGTACAAACAAATTTTATATCCATTACTGTCTTCTGGTAGCTTTTTGAATTTTGAAATTTTAAAAGATTTCCTAATTGAGCAAAATATATTATGATGAATTTTTTTTAGGTAGAGCTTTTCGTAGAGTTATATTTTAATCAATTTTCAGGCTTATTTAAAAATGATGAAATTTTTTTCCTAGCAAAATAAGGACATGTTTTCTTTGATTTAAACTAAAGAAACTTTGAGTTCAACATATACAGTTCAAAAAAATGCGCAATGTACTACATTAAAAACTTAGGCTATTGGTCAAAATTGTGCGTTCACTTATGAAAGTCAGATTAAAAACAGGCTTGTCTTCGAAAGTGACTATCTTTGCAAAAACTGAAGGTAAAAAGATTTTTATAAAACAATTAGAAACAATTAAATTTCGCAAGAATTGGGTCTCTCTGACAGTATTTTCGATAAATAGGAGTTGAAATAGAACAATTTTCGATTATCAAATTCCACTCTCTGCATGATTTTAGGGAAGTCAATGAAAAAAATTGGAACTTTGACAAATTAAAGTCTGAAATCTTGTCTTTTAAATGAGACCAAGAGCATTATACAATATTCACTGATTCTCGAATTATTATAAAAAATGTGGAAGCGTGTCTAAGGCGAAAAGCGATTGGTCGAGCAACAGCCGAGCTTCAATCTTTTTAAATCATGGGGTATAGAGACAAAAGACTGCGGTCGCCACTCGACCAACCACTTTTCGTCTTGGGCACGCTTCCACATTTTTTATGATGAATCGAGAACCAGTAAATATTTTATTACGATCTTTATCTCATTTTGAAGAGGAGATTTAGGACTTCAACTGAACATAGCTCCAATTTTTTCCATCCACTTCTCTAAAGCACGCAGAGAATGCAATTTGAGATTCGAAAATTGGTCAAAAACGGAAAATAGGTCGGTCTTTCGCACCTGCTATCTCGGTCCCTAGTTATAGAAAATACTTTAGGCGGTGTTAAATTGATGCGAAATTCAATAGGCCTTTAAACGAGTTTTTACAAATCTTTTTAACTTAATTTTTCGCAGAGTAAGTCACTTTCTAAGAGAAGCCTGTTTTTAATCCGATTTTCGTAAGCGCACGCACAGTTTTGACCGGTGGTGTATGTTTTTCAACATTTTCAAAAAATTGTAAATTGCAAATTTTTGATATTTTTAATTTTGTATAATTTTTTATCACGAAAACCTTTTATTAAACAAAAATCGCGCTCAATATGTTTTGGCCCATACGGAAATCTTTTTTAACTTCTTTTCGGATCCCAAACCACAACTGTTTTTCCTCGACTCCAATTATACAATTAATTTCCGCATTTTCACTCCTCTCTAATGAAAAGATATGCTATCACTCTTTTATTATTGTACCCCTATAACATCAACAGATTGTTTTTCTGCGTGAAAAATAACGTCTTAAATGATAAAAGCAAAAAAAAAAAACTGACCACTGCGTGCGCGGCTCGCAAGTTTTAGCACTAGGGCGCGCGTCTGTCGGATCTCGCGCTTCGCGCTCAGTATTTGTGCTTCCCCCACATTTGTGCGTAGACTTTTCTGAAATTAAAGTACAAACCATTGTCAACTGTTATTTAGTAATTATGAATTCACCCTTTTTAAATTTCCTTCGGGTTTGACGAATACATTCTCATCCCCGTGTGGAAAAATTTCGTAGCGCTGTACTGTTTCTGTCTAGTCCGCCTTGAGTCGACACTGGCGCGCCACAGACTGACTGTCCAGTGGCTAGACTGGGGTGTAACGCTCGGATCGACTAGTTTCTAGACAGATCATCTATTTTGATAAAAAATAATTAATAATTAAATAAAATAATGATTTTTTATTACATAAAAGTCTATTGTATAGATTTTGCAGTTAATTAAAAATATAAAAAAAGTTTTTGTACAGAAAAAAAATGAGTTCCTGCAAATCTTGTACATACGCCGGATGTCGAAATTTTGATGTCATGTTCATGTTCATGTTGTTCATGTTGTTCATGTTCATGTTCATCATGATCATATCCTGTTGCTGTAACTTTGTCCCGTTGCCTTAACACTCTCAGCTATCAAAAAGTTAACATTTTTTTCATTTTTGTCGGATATGAATTTAAATTCATTACATCGTAATATTTATTTCAATAAAACATGAACAAATTTTAAACATTGAAAGTGCTTGATGTGTGAATAAATCATTGAAAATAATAACGTTCGTATGATTATACTTGCGATTGAGCTACGAAATAATTATTTTATATTATTTTAAATAATTAATACTTCAGGCTTAATTATCATTTGCGCAATCAGTAAATAATTAAAATAAATTAAATAAATCATTTATGGTAAAATTTGATTTTCTGGAATATTATAAATATAATAAGTAGTATTATACATATTATAATTATTATAAATTTAATATAAATTCATTATAACTTTAATATACAACTAAATTTAAAGAAAATGTTTTTAAACATTCTTTTTAAAAAACCGCTGTTAAGAATACAGTTCGTTAAGATTTTAATAACCTTCAATAATTATTGTTTATTATCTCAAATATGTAATAGTGTATATTTGATTGTTACTTGAGCATTGATGCAATTATGTATTGTAATTTCTTAAACTGTTCATTTTAAAATTATTATTTCCTGAATTTACTTCTGTAATTCTTGCTTAGTCTAAAATCTGAAGAAATCAAATTTGTAACGAACTCCTGGATAGCGCCAAGACTGGGACTAGACAGCAGAAAGGTTTGAATCAAACACGTAGCAAAACTAGACAGCACCAGTATAGCGCCAGGTTAGTATTGCGTGAATAGACAGGCTTGAGAAAAACGGTACTGGCTTTAGCATGATTCAAGACTGCCCCGAAATTTGTCCACACGGGTCACATGTCTCGCGTTTCGCACACGATTTACGTTTGTCCAAAACACGAAATATTCTATATTATGTTGAACTCTATTATATATTATTTTTCTGTACCTACGCTTGAGACTCATGATTCAGATATTGCAAAATAAAGTACAAATTTTAGTTTATTATTATATCATATTTTTTTCTTTTTTTGCAATAATCTTTATTAGTAATAATTCAAAGCTAAAACCATAAATATTAGTGGCAGAGGGCTGGACAGCGAACTTGATGTGTCTTATTAGACCACAAGAAAGTGTAACAAAGGAAAATCTGATTAGAAAATTCTTTCGAAACAGACAGACATGTTCATAAAAACCGTTTTTCTGACTCAGGGGGTCTCAAAACGTCTAGATTTGGCGAAATGTAAAAATGCATCTCAAAGGTCATATTACTCAATTGATAATCTTAACAGAGCTGATAATTATTGCTAAAATTCCACACTTTGCATAATCGCATAATGATCTATGGACTTTATAATACCCGAACCCGCATTTATATACAATGAGACTGGAGTGCATTGCAGAAAGCCGGCATAATTAAATTATTAATTAGTTCTTGTTTAAATAATCATCATTGAAATTCCATGTTAAAGTTTCTCGTGACCCATCATTTATAGCATGGTTTTATAATTATTAATTTCCATGGAGCTCCTCTCAGCTATCATAGGTCTAAACAGCTGAATTATATATTAATCAAAAGAGTCAATAAAGAGCAATAAATTTTCATTATTCGAAAGTTATAACGTATGTGATACAAAACGCTTCAGTAACACAATAATATGTATTTTCCTATGAAAAAATAAACAATAAATTTAATTACAAAAACTGGAGTATTTAAAGTTTCGAAAAGTGCTTAGAAGAACTGACTCTTTTGACAAAGTACAACAATTATTATTCATCCGCCCTGACTTTCCACGCATGAACAAATTTTGAACAGAGTTACAACTTTGTTAAAACTTTCATTTGCATTTGTAACGCTCTCAGAATTTTTGTGAAAGCACTTGAACGCGTACTACAAACTTCCAACAGCCACTTGTATGTCGTTGATACCATAATGATAATATTTAGTGGAAAAGTAATAATACCAGGGTGTAATAACTGCTTATGCAAATTAATGTACTACGTTCTGCTACTCGAGGACCAGACGCTTCCGTCAAGATCAACCAGTTCTCTAGTTTGCAAAATTATAGCATCCAGACTAATGAGCTTTTTTCTCTAATAAACAAGCATAACAATTTCCTAAAGAGCAATTCCTCTTGTTTAAATACATTTAAGAATTTATATTTTGATGAGAGTGGGAAGAAACTTCATTTAGAATCATATTTATTTACAAGTAAATTGATGTGCAATAACACGTGCATTTTATTGAATAAACCCGTTTTTTTGCAACAAGCAAAATTGCATTCTGCTCCGAATAAAAAAATTCTTTTCGTTGTGAAGCTTCGCCTAATTGTTCCAGCTTTAGAAATGTCAATAAACTTAGTCGCCTTAAAAGTGATAGGATTCCAATTACTCAATTCCACAAATCAATAAGAAGCATACATTGCCCAACAGTTTCTGTTAATGGCCTGTAATATATAATATAGCATACACGAATTGTTTGCTTGGGGTAAGTCAAAATAATAGGCTCGTTAATTAGCGTCTATTAAAAGCGAATTAAACCAGTAATTACATGTTCCGAAAGCATGAATGAGTAAATTACCATATGCTCACATATGTTCCTTAAATAATAAAGCATGTTTGTAAAAGTACATTGTGAAAGTTCATCTTTGGTCAGAAGAATGGTTTAGGGGTGGCCGTTTAAAAGTTAAGTTTGCGTTAGTGGCGCAATAAACATTCCTGCAAGTATACGTTTACTCGAAAAGTACTTCGACTTGTTTCGGACAAGCTCTATTGTAGCAAAGTGATCGTTACAGGCTACTGTAGTGGAAATGGATGTGTTTGCGTCAACTGTCGTTGAAAGTGGACTCGAAGCGATGGTCCTCGTTTAGCTAGGCGATACATAACACATTATTAATTACTACCGATACAGCGATACGTGTTTGCGTTTAAATATTGAGCAGAAAAGGCCACAAATCGAAGCGCGCAGCTAAAGGGTTTTGAGGACTCTGCGAATTTGTCAAACGGAATTATTCAATTCCTCACTCTACAAACGTTCAACCTGGGAAGCTTATATAACCAGCAAGTACTACCCTTGTTTTATGACTTTCAGCTCCCTCTTTGGTCATTTGTATCTTTTTGCATTAGAAACTTATAACGGCAAAGTCTCTCCTGAGCCTAGAGAGAAGTTCATATTATATCTATTTTTGGTAATTACTGGGTTTAAACTTGTAGCTATAGTCATGGAGAAATATGAGGCTTGGCAAAAGACCTCAAATTCTTAAGGGCAAGTACTAGGCTATCAAGAGACTCCGTCCGTGAATTCTATCAATTCATTGGAAATTCATTGAAAGTAAAATAAAAGTGAATTTAAGGGAATGTAAGCGAATTCAAACGGTTTTATGAGAAATAAAATAATTTCGGAAGATGATGTTGCATGACTAAGAAACATGTTTTTTTTACTAATAAATTTTGATTAATGAGCTCGCTCGAGGCATTTTTTGGCAAAAGCATCGATCAGTTATATCTGACCGACGTTATTCTTCGCGGGAAAATTCAAAATATCTCAATTATATGAATTTAACATTTTTAAGTAAAAATTGGTTTTAAACATAAATGAATGTATAAATGAAGGGCCCCGGGGCATAAGGGCATAAGTGCCAAAACTCGATTTTTACAAGAGACACAAAAAACTGTCTAACTTTAACGCATTTAATATTTTTTTTAAACAAAAAATTACTTTCGAGCTATTACTTATGTCTATTGAACCATGCAAGCAACATCTTGAAATAAGCAAGCACCTCCGAGAAAAGCTCTTGTCAATGGTGCGGCGTATTCCCAAAAACGATAACATTGTCACGCAAAGAGTTGTAATTGTAATCACTAAAAAGAATACCAAACATGGGTTTTCAACCACTTCTAAATCGAAGAAAAAAATTACAAGAGTTTCGCGATTCCAGCCATTTCAACTATGCATTATGGGCATAACCTAGCACTCTCGCATTTCATCAGTGAAAGCAAGTCCAAAGTTTTCTGTAGACTTTACAAAAAAATCCTTTTTTCGACTTTATGGCCGACTGCTTTTTCTTATTGTCGTCTTGGTTCTTTATTTAGCGGTAAGAAAATACAAATTTTGTCCGGATCTTTATTCTCCCTGAAATCATATCCAGGCACAAAACACTTCTTGGCTAATAATCTAAATTCTTTTGAAAAATTCCCAGATTTTCATTCCCATTCTTTCCTTCTAATTTTCATTCAACCTGCTTCGGCTTTAATTTTCGGATTTTTTATTTCTCATTTCTAGACATTTTTAAGTTAGGTTACACAATCAGCTATCATGTCGAAAGCCGTGGTGACTACCGCGAAACCTGATTAGCCGAAATCAAAAAGAAAGTAATAGAGTGTTCCAACTGGAGAACAGCTGTATATCTTACTGACGTTACATCTGTTTGAGTGCGAACACTAGACTTTGAGTAAAGTTTTTTTACATTCTCATCATTTGTGATTGAGAAAGTATTAGAATCGTTCGAAATTTCACACCACAGTTTTTCAACGGATCTCTACGTTTTGAGACCCCCTGAAGCCAAAAGTAAAGTTTTTGCGATGGCGTCTGTCTGTTTCTGTATGTCTTTATGTTCGTCAATGCGATAACTCTCAAAAGAATGAACATATCAAATTGACCTTTGGCACACTTTTTTAAGGCCCTAAAAGAAAGAACGAGTTCACTAAGCAACATTCCTTGAACCAACGGTTATGGTTTTATCCATCGAAAATACTGTCCAAAAATCAAATATTCCGTTTTTACGCCTAACGACGACAGAGACATAAAAAAAAGTTTGAGACAAGAATTGTAGCTCTTTAAAATATCTACAATTTTTGTTTAAACCATTTTATGATGGGACTCGTTTTTTTGATTTTATGCATCGAAAATGAATAAGTCGAAAATTCTAATTTTAAGCCAATCGACGGCAGATACGTGAAAAAGCTGAAGAGAAGAATTGTAGCAACCCAAAAGACCTATAATTTTTTTTTCATCATTTTTTGGTAAGACTCGATGTTTTGGTTGTATTTTTCGAAAATACAATGAAAAAAATCGAAAATTTAAATTTTGAGCCAAATGACGCAAAATATGGGAAAAAGTCTCATGAAGTAATTATAGCTTTTGAAAATTCCTATACAATTTTCTCGAACTAATTTTTGATAGGACTAGTCATTTCGGTTTTATTTATCGAAAATACTATGAAAAAAATAGAAAATTCAAATTTTGAGCCAAACGACGTGAGATACGGAAAAAAGTTTCAACGATTCATTGCAGCTTTTGAAAAGGCCTACAACATTTTTTCGGAACATTTTTTGACAGTAATTTTCATCTTAGATTTATTTATTGAAAATGCTGTTGGAAAATCCAAAATTCAAATTTTAAACCAAACTACTCAAAATACGAGAAAAAGTCTTGAAGAGCAATTATAGCTTTTAAAAAGTCCTACAAAATTTGCTTCAACCATTTTTTTAGTACTCTTCATTTTGGTTTTATTTATTGAAAATACTATGGAAAAATCCAAAATTCACATTTTGAACCAAACGACGCAAAATACGTGAGAACCCCTTGAAGAGCAATTATATTTTTCAAAAAGTCCTACAAAATTGTTTCTAACCATTTTTGATAGTACTTTTCATTTTGGTGTTATTTATTAAAAATACTATGGAAAAATCCAAAATTCAAATTTTGAACCAAACGACGCATAATACGTGAAAACCCCTTAAAGAGCAATTATATTTTTCAAAAAGTCCTACAAAATTGGTTCTAACCATTTTTGATAGTACTTTTCATTTTGGTTTTATTTATTAAAAATACTATGGGATAATCCGAAATTCTAATTTTGAACCAAAAACGCAAAATACGAGAAAAAGTTCTGGACTGAAATTATACCTTTCAAAAAGTCCTACAAAATTTCTTTTAAATAATTTCGAATCAAACGGCGTGAGATACGGAAAACAATTTCAACAAGGAATTGCAGCTTTTGGAAATTCCTACAAAATTTATTGAAACCATTTTTGGATAGGACTTGTCGTTTTGGTTTTATTTGTGAAAAGTACTATGAAAAAAATCGAAAATTCAAATTTTGAGTCAAACGACGCGAAATATGGGTGAAAGTTTTTGGAGGAGTTTCAGTGTTTGAAAATCCCTACAATATTTCTCTGAACCATTTTTTGACAGAACTTCTCGTTTTTAATTTATTTATTGAAATTGATACATATGCAACAATTGAAAATTCCAAGATTACGCGAAGAGACGCGAGATACGTAAAAAGTCTAAAAGAAGACTTGTGGGATATAATGATATGAAAACAAAAATCCTATTGTTAGCATAACAACGCGAGATGGGGAAGAGTGTCTGATGAAATGCAGCACTTGGTTACTCCGCGTTTTGACTAGTTGAAACTAGTTTTGACAAATACTCCTGGTATTTTCGTGATTTAACTAGTTAAAAATAGTTTTAATTGATTTCGGGTATAAACGGTGAAAAATACATAGATTAAATTTGGTTAAAAATGATTAATAGAATTATAAACTTAGAGCCATAAATTTACAATTGACAGCTTCCAAATTCTAAAGCTCTTAAATTTAGGCGAATAGAAAACAGTTTAAATTCATCTTTTCAATGCAAATTTGTAATAACAATACAATTTTTATTGAAAAATTAACGTCAATACATATTTAAAAAAAATTTGTGGAACTGCTAATTTTAAAGCGGTCGGTGAATTACAAACTCTGTTGTAGTAAAAGATTTAATAATGTGCAAAATAATTGCGGTAAATTACAATTTTTTCAATCTGAAAAATATAAGATAATTGATAGTACAATTTCTGTTACAGATAAAAACATTCTGAACGTATGTATAATTTTTTAACAATTTGGACAATTTTAGATGTAATTTTTAAGGTGTGATTTTTGAAAACTTTAAAAATTTGTATGAAAATATCTAGAAAATTTTTAAAAAATGAATAAAAGACTAGAAAGTCAGAAAGGTTTCTAAATAATTCATTGGATTCCAGAGATTCAGATACCTTTCAAAGGATAATAAAATGTTTCTCGAGATTCAAGAGAACAGCACTTCATTCCATTAGATTTTGAAAGATTTACAGGAAAATTTATTCTTTGTCAAAAAATAAAATAAAAAATATTAAAATGCTTTTAAAATGTTTTCTGACAATGCAAACAATTTAAAGAATATTCACATAAGTCCTATGTGATAATTTTTTCAGCTACTAAAAAATGAAAATCGTTCCAATGTTAATCAGTTTTATAGGGTGTCTAGTATTTATTTCTTATAAATTCAAATAATAGTCATGCAGATTGATATTTATATATCGCACTAGAAAAATAACATCTTCAACTATAAAGCTCAATAAGTTTGATTGGAAATTTAACAATTCTGTATTGAAATGTTAAAGGCATTTGAAATTGGAATCTAAATTACTGTAATTAAATGAAACGAAAAATACGGAAATGTAATTTATATAGTCCAGTTGAACGTTTTAACTATGTATTTTACCCTTTAGTAATTTTTTATTAATTAAATAAAGTTTCTTATTTCCTTTTATTCTTTTTTACATTCTCATTCTAATGAGAAGGTATTGGTTTTATGTAAAATTTGACATAGTCGGTTTTCATCAAATCACCACGTTTTGAGACCTCCTGAGTCAGAAAAAACGATTTTTACCAAGGTGTCTGTCTGTAGTCTGTAGTCTGTCTGTCTGTCTGTAGGCACGATAACTTTCGAAAAAATGATCCGATTTGATTAAGCTTTGGCAAACGTTTTTATGGCCTACAAAGAAAAAACGAGTTCGTTAACCAGCTATTTTGGATGAAAATTCAAAAAGTGAGCACATTTTGAAAATTTTTGAGACCACTTTTTTTGAAGATTTGAAAATTCTATGTACGGTTCTTAGTAGTACGCAAAATGACGAACAAAATATCTTTATGACTTTCCGTGATGAAAAAAAAATACCGGAGTTATACCCTTTTCAAAATTCCAAAAAACAAACGAAAATGAACATTTTAAGCCGAAAAACGCACTATATGGAAAAAAGTCAGGAGGAGAAAAACGTTGCTTTTTGAACACTCTATAATATTTTCATAACAACTTTTTGAAAAATAAAAAATCCAAATTTTGATCGCACAAAACAATAATGAAAAATCAAAAATTCCATTTTGCTTTTAAACTATGCAAGATACGAGAAAAGATCATTCCACCAAAATTGTGAACTTAAAAAAAGAACTACAAATTTGTTATCATTCACTTTTTGATATGACGCGTAGTTTTTGTTTTATTCGTAAAAAACAGCATTGAAAATAGAAAAATCAAATTTTTAGACGAATAACACGAGCTACGAAAAAAATGACAGAAACAAAATTTGTTCATCCAAGGAAGAGGTACAAATTTGTTGTGAATCATGTTTCGATAGGATGCGTAGTTTTTGTTTTATTCGTAAAAACAACATTGACAGTAAAAAAAATCAAATTTTTGAAAAAACAATGCAAGCTACGAAAACAGATAAATGAACAAAAATTGTGCATTCAAAAAAATATTTACAAACCAGTAATCAATTTTTGTTGTAAGAATATATTCAAAATGAAAAAAATTAACTTTCTTTAAAAATGGCACAAGCTAAAATAAAATGTTAACTAATAAAA
Source organism: Andricus curvator (assembly GCA_932195095.1). NCBI lineage: Eukaryota > Metazoa > Arthropoda > Insecta > Hymenoptera > Cynipidae > Andricus > Andricus curvator. Next base: position 56,007 of record CAKNYM010049378.1, read on the forward strand.
TTTGTCGCCTAAATTATATCATTACTTTTCATTTGAAATCAAATACAAATTTAGTAATTTGTATATGAAGAACATATAACACGAAGCACAAAGTGCGCGATCAGTGTATTTCGGAGCCTAAATTATAGCATTACTTTTCATTTGAAATCAAATACAAATTTAGTAATTTGTATATGAAGAACATATAACACGAAGCACAAAGTGCGCGATCAGTGTATTTCGGAGCGCGAAGCGCGACGACCAAATCGCGCGCCGTATGTGCGCTCAAAGTTTTTTGTTTCTATCATACGGTGCACAGAACCGAGCGTGGAACGCAAGGTTCAAATGATTTTCAAATCAAGTATCGAGCGCGAAGCGCGAGTGTCTGGATGAGAATGTGTTCCTTAAGGTCGATAGAACCTTGAGTAAATAAAGTTCCTTTTCAGTCTAAAATAAAAACAAATTTAACAATCACTTAATATGTAGAGGTTTTGATAATTTTATAATATTTGCAAACAAACTTTTTCTTTTCATCGAAGTCGAACATGAAGTTCAAAAATCTAGAGCCGAGCGTAAAGCGCGATGTAAATACGCCCGAGCGCGAAGCGCGAGATAAATATAAATGATGGAGCGCGAAGCGCAAAATCCAAAATTCGCGCGCCCTAGGATCACTCAAACTTGCGAGCGAAGCGAGCCGCGCCCGATGAGAATGTGCCCGCGAAGCCGGCAGTTTTTTTTTACAGTTGGTTGAACTAATACTAAAGTCTTGAAATTGTTTTATGATGTATCAAAGTCAAATCTCAATTAATCAAAGACATTTTAGTTTAAAACTTTAAAATTTCTTAGAAATTATTCTTAGTTTTTAAAGAACCTTAATACGTTTTTGAACTCCTCGATACTTTGGAATCTTATAATAACTTTGTATGCACAATGAACAATTGCACATAAATATATAAAAGCGTGTAAGTGAAATTTTAATTTGACAATTACTTTCCGTAAATATTAAATATATTAAATCGAAGCATGAACATTTTTTGTTAACTTTAACATTAATTTATTGATATTCTTTGATATTGTATTGTATAAAAAATGTGTAATTTTACAATTCCACTACTGTATTATTTCTCGAGTTTATTTCTTCATGATTTACAAAAAAATAAGAGTTGAATTTTTCAATGTGAAGAGAACAAATAACCTATCAAAGTAAAATACACATTCTAGCCATGCAAATCAGGAAAAGATGGATCTAACGATATGCTTGAAAAAAGTGGCTGGCTTCCGCGGCTCGATGCGTGTTTCCAATTTAATATCCGACGCTCGAGGGGAATACAAAAGGAATAAAAAAATGTTATAGAGGATACCGTTGCCAGTCGTTACAAATGACATACGTCCGGTTTGGACATTGTTACAGACGGGCGAGAAAAATCTTCTTTACTACAAAATATAATTTTAATTAGAGCTCGTATACTATTTCAGATCTGAGATTCTTTTGTTTTTGAATCACCTCGAGCAAATACTGAAACCAATGCCGCTGTCATTGTATCACTTTAATTAAAATAGCGTAATGCGAAAAATGCGTTTCCATGTTACCGAGGCTTTTTATACAAACTAATTACATTAACACAGTTTTATGTGTGCTAAGAATGCTAATTGAAAGAACGACGCCATTGAGAATTATTTGATATAATACAATTATTGGATAGCGCTACTGCTTGTTTAATTCAGTGGTAATGGACGGTTTTGCTCATCAGGCGTTCAGTTGCGGGAGATACACTTTGTTCAGAAAATCTTTATAATCCAGCAAGAAATCCCTCTATCTTGTCCTGTCTTGTATTGATAATGCTGCTTTTGCAAAGATAATTTGTTTTTTAATTTACGCCATTCTACGAATCATGAAGTTGATCATTGTTACAATGAAAATAGAAAAGCATAACAACGAGAACTATATGGAAATTATTCTTACGAATTTATGATGAAATGGATCAAGTTATAAGTATCTAAGCTCAAAGAATAATAAAGTAAAACGATGCATCTGTGCTAAGTGACCGACAGTTGGTAAGTGATTACCAATCACCGATAACATAGAACCCGTCTTCTTCTCGGTCGGTCATGTAGGGAAGCAATTAAAGAAATTTGATATTCTCTTATAAAGTCAAGCAACTCGGTCACCTATGGCCAGGCCATTGGGCGTGTCCTCGAGTTGCGGATAGAGGGTCTCTGTACTAAAAGTTTCAGCTGGATATGGTTACAAAGCTAAATAAGCAGTCATTAATAGTCGTCCAAGGATAATCCTAAAGGAAAAACCCCTAATCCAAGGCAGGAGGTAGGTTTTTAGGTGCAACTACGTGCAATGTTGATTTCGGGAGGTTAAACCAAACGGTAAAACCACGACGAGCTAAATTATCGGGAGATTCCAAGAAGAAGTTGAGACGCCAATTGATAAATCAATCAGAAGCAACAACCAGCCAAATGGGGACTCGAAAGAGGCTCCATTCTAATAACAGCACACCGAATGAAATCAGGGAGCAGAAGAAGGTGCGGTTTAGAGATCCCACAGACTTCCTCAGTCGGTCCCTTTAAAGTCACCTGAAAATAGCTATATTCACCGAGGAGTTTCCAAAAACCGAACTCGATGTCAACCACGTCAAGAAAATTGAAGCGGCATTAGAGATGAAAATCGATCGGGTGCAACAGACAGAGATGCAACATGGTGGAATCCTAGGCTCATCATGCCAACTGTGGGTACTAATATTGCCTTCAGGCAAAATAGCTGAGATCACTACTGAAATTCTAGAGCAATAATGAGGGTAGATGGGTAGTTAAACAATTTAAACCATTTAAAGCTGCAGGAGATGATAAAATATTGCCTGCATTAATTCAAGAATGATTGCAGGCCTTGGTGGATCTATTGTGTAGCATCTTTCGGACATGCTTAGCAATGGGATATACCTCGGTTGCATAGAGGAAGTTTAAAACAATCTTCATTCCAAAGCCGGGAAGAATATCTACTATGTGGCAAAATCCTTTAGACCGATCAGCTTGACCTCGTTCATGCTGAAACACTAGATAAATTAGTGGACCTTTACATAAGAGAATAAATCACAACAAAAAACATCTCCATAGGAATCAGTTTGCCTATCAACAAGGCAGATCTACCGTAGACGCTCTCTATGCGTTTACCTCTCGCCTTAATAACACAATGCAGAAAGGTAAAGTAGCAAGTGCAGCGTTTCTAAACACAGAGGGGGCATTAAGTAATACCATAATTGAATCCATATACGGTTCTGTTTAAACACACGGATTTAGTAACACCGTACATAGGTGGATGCACTCAAGGTTGAAAAGCAGAACGGTACATGCTTCACTAATTCACTAATAATTACCTTAGAAAACTTAAATTCTACGGTAGGGAAGTAAAATTTTGAACATCAGCAAAATATTTAGGAATAATATTTGACTCTAAATTAACCTTGAAACTCCATATTGACGCAGTGGTAAAGAAAGCTAGGATGGCTTTCTGGACCTGTAGATGCGCAATACGGAAAATCTGGGACTCAAAACCCAGGATTACTTACTGGTTAGATACAATGATAATCAAGCCTGTAATAAAAAACCCATATGCATCAACGATCTGGTTGCCAAGGACTAAACTAATCAATACTATGAAACAACTAGAAAGTCTTCAAAGGGATTTCGGTTTGACGATCACTAGTGCTATGGAAACGACACCAACAGCAGTTCTTGAGGTAATTCTGGACGTTCCGCGGTTGCACATTCTCGAAAGAAAAATTGAGAGGGCGGATTTCTATAGAGTCCTAGTAGGCGACAACCCTAGTGATGTTGAGATGATAGACCTGCATGATACTAGTAAGCGCATGTTATATGAGGATAATCTTTTCGCTATGCGAACTGATGTTATGTTGAGGAAATTATCCTTCATGAAAAACTTCATAGTCATTTTCCCTGGAAGAGAAGAATGGCATGATAAAGGAAGAAGGAAATGATTATTACAGGCGCTGGAAACTATAGGAAAAAACACAGGGCTGAAATAAAAACATTATTCGTCACATTCCCTCCAGTTTTCCAGGCCGAAGTAATAGCTATTAATGCTTGCCTAGAAGAAACTTTTCAATTTGCACCTAAGGATATTACAAATAAATAAATTACTTCCAGACTAGTCTGGAGTTGTCTTCAAGATATTTTTAAGGTTTCGTGTAAAAACTGGGCCCGTCTTATCTGGGTTTCCGGTCATGAAGATATTGAAGGACACCAAACTCTCGGTTTCAGTCCTCTCGGTTTCCGCCTTTCCAGAACTGCTGTTTTAGGCGAGAGAACGGTTGCGAGGTACGTCACAACGTCTCTCGTCAACGGTTGTTTACGTTTGGATCTGCCCGATTTGTGACCGAAGACCCGACCCTGGATTGAAACCGAGAGTTTGGTGTAATAAGAAAGCAGGTCCACTAGCTGAGGCGGGAGCTTCACAGCTCCTGATTGGCCGGAACCCTACTGCGGTATCTCGTACGCATCGGCGAAAGGACCCATTGGTAAATGACTCTCGTAAGAGTATGCGCGATATTGGAAGGGACCAAAAAAAATGGTGACAGTATCGCGCAGTGCCACCCAAAATGGGCCTCTCTCGGATGGAGGCCATGGTTCAGTTGAGAGCGGCAATAGGACCGAACCGAGGCGACGATCAGGCAATGGTCCCGGACAAGCGCGAGAACATAGTTTTGAATGATCGGACCAACTCAGGAGGGACATCCTTACCTGTTGACAAAGAAGCTCACCTTCGCGAAGAGGATTCATGATTCATGCAGAGGTTACATGAACAAGTGGACAAGTGTGCCTGCGTCCACCTACACCAAGGAAGACTAGAAACTACATCATCGCATGACGATCAGGATGTTCAACTCATAGGCAGAAATACCATTCAACATCTTTGTAGTCGAGAAACATATACATATCTTGGAATACCGCAAGCGGAAACCAAAAATGTGCGTGTGTGAAAAACGGCCCTTGAAAAAAGGTATCGCTAAATTCTCAGAAAAATTTGGGCATCTGAATTATCTGGAAAGAAAAAGATCTAGGCGACAAATATGTTGGCCGTTCCTATACTGCTCTACACGTTTGGCGTAGTAAAGTGGAACGTCGATGGGTTGAAGCAACTTGACCGAAGCACACGCAAGATGATGACAATCCATCGAAGTCATCATCCTTGATCCACCGTACCTCGAGTATACCTCCCTCGATATAAAGGGGGTAGAGCCTTGCTAAGCTTGGAGTGTCTTCATCGAAGAATGATTCTGGCTAGAGCCTGCTCAGTTCTAAATAGCATAGATTCTCTTATGCGACTCGTACATCAACATCAAGTCGTCAATGCTGCGGCGTTTTTATACCGTGTCGCAGATAGGGCCGCAGAGAAGCTTGGGCTCCCATTTGATTCCAGCGACACTACATGTGGCCATCACTAACACCTTTGGTGCTCAAAAGTCGTGTACAGGAAGCAGAACATTCGCTTCTACTAAGTTAACATCCTGACAAGGTAAATTCTACGGCATTATACTTAGAGAAGAGCTATCGATGGGACTGTCCAATATGTTTCTCAAGTTTGCTAGATTGATATTGGAGACTGAGGGATTTCTTTTTGCCTGTCAAGACGGCGTTATGGACACCTTAGTTTACCGCAAGCACATAATAAATGTACCTGTAGGCGATAACAACTGCCGAACATGCAAGCAAGAGCCAGAAACACTTGGACATGTTCTCAGTGAATGCTCAAAGTATGCATGCTACGGGTACATGGAGAGACACAATGCGGCTCTAAAAGTGTTATATTACCATCTTAGGCAACATATAAGTTTAAAAATGGCGAAGGCTTAACATCGGCGCGTGAGTCGCTCTCCGTGTTTTGCTTAATTTGGTTAATAAAATTTGCTCTGATTAACTGTAGCTGTCGTTATCGTGTGAGATTAGTACCTCCAATTGGTTAAGTGAACTTCTTTGGTCCATAACTTATGATTGTATACCATTAAGCCATTTCCCTTTTCGGGGTAGGCGTGACACTACCCGATTCGGGTAGTGTTTCTAGGTTGATAACTTGTAGTAAATAACTACAAGTGCGGGCTCACCACACCCACGATGTGCCAACAGCACTCAGTTTTCTCGAATGGTCACCCATCCAAGTGCTAACCGCGCCCAACGCTGCTTAACTTCAGTGATCTGACGAGAACTGGTTTTTTCAGCGTGGTATGGCTGTTGGCATTAATTAATTAATTGCATTTATTTCAATTTTCTGAAGAGGTACACGTTCTTGTATTGCGTAGTGTATCTTAAACCTGGATCAGTGAATCAAATTGCCAATGTGTTTGTCAATTTCTATAAGAATCATATCATACACAAAGTGAGTCAGCGGTGCCAGGATACCTATCCTGATAACATTCACTTTACTTTGGATTTGTACGGTTTTGAACTAACAAAATGCCTGACAGACTGTGTGAACAGTGCAATTTAAAAATAATAGAGGATGCTTCCTCATGTCCTTGTGGAGTTTTTTATCACCCTGGGTATGCAAAGCTCGCCACTACTAATAGTACCGGGAATCGAAAATGCTGTGGATTCAAGCCAAAAAGGTCCACCTCACCCAGTCCAAACCCTGCTATTACATCTGAAGATCTAGTCAAGATCCTGCAGGAGCAATACCTAAAGTCGAAAAAACATTCCGAGGAATTTATATCGTCTTAAATTAAAATAGTTTCATCGGAAATCGATGATTATTCTAGAAAATTAAACGATGGCTTGGAAAGAATTGACTCTCTGGAAGTAAAGGTACACGAGATTCAAGAGGCTGGTACCCCGCATCATTCTCTGGACCAGGAATTAGAGAACTCTATTGCTTCTCGTTGCTCAATGAGATGTCTAAAAGAATGGTACGAGAGTCTAACATTGTTCCGTATGGGTGCAATCGAGACGACAGTTACGGTAATGTAACCCCCTGTGAGTTATTAAAATCTGATACTAATAAGGTGAATGACTATCTCTCGTCATTTTTGAAAATTCGCATGACCCAAATTCAATTATGAAGATAACAAGAATTGGTAAATACCTCGTTTCACAAACACTTGGATGTAAGAATGATTCTTCAGGAATACTGGAAGAGTATGAGATCTCGTCCTCAAGAGTTAAACTCCAAAAACAAAATGGTATTAGCCCAGGACCGCACTCCCCTACAAAGGGAGCGATACAAAGAGCAGCGAAGAACTCTTCAGGAACGTTGCAGCAGAGAAGAATCAGACATCAGCATTAGGGAAATTCACGGGGAATTCAAAATCATAACGAAAAAAAAACTCCTCACACCTCTCAGAATGCGAATTAGATGATAACTCTAGTAAGGTAAACAATAAATTTAATCATTTACATGTCATAGATCTTGATTTGTTTAACGATTTATCCATTTATTATCAAAATGTTCGCAAAATTAGTACAAAAATGAGTGATTTGAGTATCTCCTCAGATTTATCTGATTATGATTTTACTGTTTTCACTTAAACCTGGTTGAAAAGCAATGTAAATAGCTCTGAACTTTTTGACCTGGATCTGTTCAATGTTTATCGCGATGAAAGGTTAGACAAAAGGGGCGGCGGCGTGCTCATCGCCGTGAAAGCTACCTTTACCTCTGGAAATATTAATGTTTTCTCTGTTATTAATGCGCAACCTAAAATAAATACGACTGCCGTTACGATCATTTCTGAAGTAAATGCATTTATTCTTATCGCTACTTATATCCCCCCAGAGATTTCTTCCAAGGACTTCGAGGACTTTTTCGAGAATCTTACAACTTCATCTGCAATATGGGATAATAAAATATTGATACTTGGCGATTTTAATATTCCAAAATTAATCTACTTTATGAACGATGGGATGACTGATACTAAATCTTTCACCTTACAAACCTTTATGGATATCCATCAATTGAAACAGTACAACGATATCAATAATATAAATGAGCGATATCTGGATCTAGTCATCTCATCATTTCCATGCGAGGTCACTGCTAATGTTTTACCTATTTTGCCAGTCGACAAACACCACCCACCCCTTACTATTAAATTTGAAGCATCGCTGCCATCTTCATTAGCTAAAAATATATTTCGTATCAACCCGTCAACGAAAAGGTATAAATTTAAAACTTGTGATTACTTTATTGTGCCCCAAGTATTTTTCAAATAATTTTAAATTGTTTAAACAGATCTTTTTTTTTTATTGCCTTCCCTGTAAATCGTGAAAAGATATTCTTTTCTGCAATAACTGACACAATTAACGAATGTTAAGGAAAAATGATAATATTTGTTTGTTTGAAATTATTCGCAAATATTCAAACAAGTAATAATCACTTACTTGCGGCTTTTTATAGGGAATGTGGAGAAAAGTCTAGTTTATTAAAATCTCTTACACTATGTCGCTTATTATTTAGTATTTTTTGATCTCAGAACGTATACCCTATATTGTTCGACAATTAAATTCAATTGCTCTAAGAAAAGTAAAGTCCTTTTTTTCTTAAAATTACTTTCTGTTCTCTTTTATTTATATACTTTAGGAAAGATCTACAAGCAAATTATTTTCAGTTCGCAGATTTCATTAATCTACGGGGGTGATTTCAAGAAAAAAAGGACTCTACCTTACTTAGAGCAATTGAATTGCATTGTTTAAGCAAATTATTATTGCTAGAACAACATACAGTTTACGTTCTAAGATAAGAAAATACTGAATAATAAGCGACATAGTGTAAAAGATTCGAAAAAACTAGACTTTTCTCCACCTACCCTGTGAAAAGGCCTCGGAAAAGGCACAAGTAAATAATTATTAATTGTTTAAATTATTTCTGAATATCCTTAACAAAAAATATTACTCTTAACGTTTGTTGGTTGTGTCATTAATTGCAGAATAGAATAACTTTTCACGACTTACAGGGAAAAAATTATTTAAACAAATGAAAATTGTTTGAAAAATTGCTAAATATTTTCAAGAAAAAAATGTTACACTTAACATCTGTTAATTGTATCACTAATTCTAGAGAATAATAACTCTTAAAGCTTCATAGGTGAAAAAAAATTGATTACATAATTACCAAATATTCTTAAAAAATGTATAACGCTCAACATTCGATAATTGTGTGATTAATTCTAGAAAAAAATCAATTTTCACAAATTAAAGGAGAAAAATTGCCTAGGCAAATGAAAATTGTTTAAATAATTACGAAATATGTTGAAGAAGAAATACGACGCTTGACATTCATCAACTTTATATTATTTATCCCGAAAGATAATAATTTTTCACGTCTTAAAGGACGCAAAAATTGTTCAAACAAATAATAATTGTCCAAACAATTCAAAATTATTAAAAAATACTGTTATTGATTGAATATTATTTCTTTAAAATTCCTTAAGAGGTGACTATACTTTAATTTACAAAAAGTTTATAATGAGTACTTCTTTTTTCAGTTTTATGAAAATCGAGTTTTTTTTCATTTAAAACCCCATGATAATTTCGAAAACTCGGGGGCGCGGGTTGACGTTAAAAAAACAAAAATAAATATTACTGATTTTCTTTTTCCGGAAAACGAACAAATTGGGGGGGGGGGGTCGATTACTAAAAATCGAATTTTTACAGGTATAAATTTGGACCACCCTAGTGGTTATCCTTTCCAGCTATAGTAACCCAATAAACGTCTTCATTTCTTTAATAGTGAAGGAGCCAGATAATCCCTACCAGGTCTTTGGTATAGAACCTAGGTGAGCAAATATAATTTGAGATCCCGTCTGACATAAAACGCTGTCCTAGGGTTTTCAACAGCTATATTGTAGAGCCGCATTTCCGACTTTAGCACTTTAACCTGGTAGCACCAAGGTTCTTGAATCACAGCAAAAGCCGTGTGTTTCACTGTAAAACATCTGCTTAAGATGGTCGATGCAGATTAACAGTGGTGAAGATTATTTTGGATGAAATCCAAATCCGAGGAATTTACGCTGTTCATTTAACAATCAGCGTTATCCCTCGATTGTTCCGAGGACAGCTGCTCATTTACTGTCCTCGTAGTCTCCTTCAGCCTAGAAAGGATTTTCATCTGGATCCTTCTCATACCCAGATATGGTTTACAGTCGATCTTTTCAATACTGTCGACCACTGAAGGGTCCGCACTCGGGACTAACTGGTTCATCCTAGTATCGTTCTTCACATCGAGGATCGACCACTCCCTAGTTTTTAATATGGGGTTCCTTAGAATGAATGGCTTTCACTCTTGCACCTTTCCATATTTTCAAACCGTCATCAGCCTCGATGAGCCATGCTCTAGACATCTCATCCCAGAAGTATTATAGGCTCATAATCGTACTCTGTTCATGCGTATTCATAGTCGCCCATGTACGATTATTGCCGAGTCAACCTAACCTCAAATGTCAGACGCGATAAACTTGTATATCATACTGTTGTTACATGATGTATCGTGTGCACCAAGGAGGCAGACATCTTTTCTGCCGTGATTTGGAAAAACACCGTTAACTGCAAAAAATCGAAAAATGAGTTTTTTATATCGTTGGAATCGTGATAAAAAGATACACCTGATTATTAAAATAATTTTTTTAAATTGTTAATAACTTTAAAAATAATTATTGCATAATTTTTGGAAAACACCGTTAACTGCAAAGATTGGCGAGTTGTGATTTGAGAGAGAGCCGTATCTGACCGTTAACTGCAGGCGTAAATCAGAGACGACTAAATACGTGACGTCAAAATTCGAGAAAAGGCCGTAACGGGTAGTTACGGACCTTACCAAAATTATTGGACGGCGATTTCCAGCCTTCGTGATTTCAGAGAGGTCCGTAAGTGCTTACGGCGTTCTCCGGAATCATCGAACCCCGAGAAAAAAGGTTTGTGATTCGAGAAACGCCGTATCTGCACTTATTATTAGTTGCAAAATGCAAATTTACTATTGAAAGTCTGTATTTGTTATAATTATTAACAGTCTTAAGTTAAAAAGAAGCTATATTGTTAAAAAATGTAATAAGTAAAAATAATGTTTGTAAATCATTTCAATTGTTTAAAGTGGAAAAAGTGAATTGGAAATTTTCAGAGAAAATTAATGAAATTGTTTGAAAAAATTTGTTTTATTTAATACTTTTAATTGGTTTTCAAATTCAAAAATATATCGATTTCTTTATTTATCGATTTCTCGATCGATATATGTTTAGTCATATTATGTTTAGTCATTTATTTCAAAATTAACATTTAAAAAATGTATTTTATAATATTTAATTTTTTATGATTATAACGTGGAATTTGATTATATGATTATAATCCAAGTATGTTTAAAATCACTTCATTTTCAGTCAATAATTTCGTGTTTGATTGTTACTGCAAATATTCGGAATTTATGTACATTTAATAAATAAACATGCATTATTTCCGCTAGAATTTCGTATTATTTATTATTAATGAAATTTAATAAAACTTATAACATTCTTATATATATATATCCGGTTTTTTTTTAGTACCGACTTCCAATTTATTGAAATAGATAACATTAATATCTATTTGGCTGATTTAAAAACAAGCGCAAAAAAGATAAAACAATTATGGATATTAATAATAATCTTATATGCAATATTTCATAATAATTATAATTTCATAATTGACTAATATTTTATAATAATTCCACTCATTCATATTCTTTTGTCGTGAACGGCGTTCTCTCAAATCACGGCAGGCCTATTTCTGAGGTCCGTAATTCGAAGAGAGCCGTATCTGCCCGTTACGGCGTTTTCTCGAATTTCAGCATCCCAATCAACACCGTTAACTGCATTTTAGATAATTAATCAACATTTTTTAACAATTTTTCTTGCAAAAATGAAAAGATCGTATGCAAATTAGTCAAGAACAACAAAAAAAATGCAGAAAATGAATAAGAATCCGCGATACACGCGAATAAAGATTCGAACAGTTTTCGTCGATTTTCTCGGCTTCGTTCATTTTGCAGTTAACGGTGTTTTCCCAAATCACGGCAGTTTTTGTCTGGGCGTGAGTTTGCCATAACGAGGCGTAGACGAACGTGAAGCGGTCTCTCCCAGGTATGCAATATACTATCTCAAACTGCAGCGCTTGCGCGCAATTCGAGCATAATGTGACTGCGCTTTTGGATGCAAAATTACCATCAATTACCCAACAATTTTGGAAATATAATTTTGAAGTTTTCGGCAAGTTTTCAAAATTTGTCGAAAACCCAATGTATTGAAGAATTTCCGAAAAAAATCCAAAAACTTCTGGTAAAATTAGCAATCGTCGAAAATTCTCTACATTAACTCTTGTAAATGCAATATACCATGAAAATTAGGTATTTTTTCGAAATTATACGCTTTTGTTTTGCCTTTGAAATTCGCTACAAATAGCGATGGGTGTATTTTCCGGGATTGCATGGATCATTATAAAGGTTTTATGAATTTTCAGATTGTCTGTACTTAGAGTACATCCTTTCATATTGGTTTAAATTTAAAATCCGATTGCTCTGGAAAATAAACAATTTCCAATTATAAAATTTTCCAATATAAAACGTTATTGGATATGAAAGAGGCTTACAGTATTTAATTTTTCTCTCAATTTATTGATTGACAATGTTTCCCGTTTAAAGGTGAATGATAAAAAATCTCTCTTCACCCGGGTAAAAATATAAAGTCTTGATTTTGTCTTAAATGTCTTCAAGGCCATGATGTCTGGTTCCGTCTCACCAGCTAGACATTGGAGATATACAGACTTCTCGCACATTTATGGCTGTAAACTATGCCAAGACAAGACCAGGTAGACTTGTCTTAGTTAAGGGGTCATTCTACTATCTCACATTAGAAAAATCGATTTTTTTACATTTTTCGACATGTTATATATTCAGAAATAGCTTATTAAAATTTCACACAGAAATTCGGAGTCTTTCTATACTTTTGAGAGCTTGGAGCAAAAGCGCGTAGAGAGCTGAGTGCTTCTAAACATTCTAGCGGTATCACATTTTGTGCAGTTTCGTTTAGGGAAAATGTCAGATATAAATTGAAAGAGATGATCAAATCAGGAGGATTCATTCAAATAAGTAGAAGGAATATTATATGGAGCAGGGATCGCTGATTAAGTGTAAGTAACTTTTTCTTACAAATTTTTATGTTCCGAAAACTTTAAAGCGTTTTTCTCGAAACAACGTTTTTGCGCTCTGCGCGCACGCCATTTTGTTATTTTGCAGAATAAAAAAATCCACTTCGTCACTTCAGAGCTATGGTCATACTAATGAAGAATATTTCTGATTTATTTGTTTCAGATGATGCTGACTTCAGATAACGTGCGCGCAGTGGACATGCCTTTTTTTAGACACTTTGTTTATTGTTAATTATATAAAGTAGTCGTTGAGAAAAACATTCTTGAAAATCACCTTTTATTTGCCGAGATAGTAGAATGACCCCTTAAGATAAGAAGTGTAAGTCTTGATAAATATACCGAATTGCTCTTAAAGAAAATTGTATTACCAATTTGTGCCTTCAACATTTGCCAGGGTCAAAATTACAATAGTTTTCGTTTGTAAATTTTATTGTCCATTATACTCCGACCTCTATAAACTGTGGACCCCACGGGTAGGGCCTGCCATTTCCAGGAATCAGGTAGCTAGGTTAGGACCGAGGGGCCATTCACTCTGAAATCAGACGAATCTTTGCCAAAGATTGCATTTGATTTCATATGATTTCATTTCGGATTTCATACGATTTCATACGATTGCTTCTTTCTTGTAAGCTAACTATGATTTCAACAGTGACATGACACTAATTTCAATGAACACGCTCTGACGGTCCATTGACTGCTGTCGAATCCCATCTAGACTAGATCTAGACTGTAGATTCGCACTGACTGCTCTCGACTCCGTCTGACTCCATCTGATTTCACGCTGACTGCTCGATGATTGCTCGCACGGGTCGCACTTACACTCGCACTATATAACGTCAGGGGTGGCGCAGCCAGTGTGGGTGTCACGGAGAATATCATGATTTCATAAAAAAGGTTTCAAAATTTTGTGACTAGATCATGACTCTTAAGATTATAATAAATAACATAAGAATTTATAACAAATATAAGTAAATAATAAGGTAAATTCACTTTCACCTTATAAACTTTTGTGTTGTGGCCGCTGGACCGGGAAACCTGGAAAGTGACTGGGAATTTTTTGAGACCGGGAAAAACCGAGAAATGGTAGTGAATTTATTTTTTGGCTGGGAATTTCGGAAATTTTTAGAAGAAAAATCTATCTATCCAAAATATTCAAGTTGAAAGCCAATTGAATTTAAAAAATTGTAATTAAGAAAAAGAATAATTTTTTAATATATAGCAGTATTTGACTGTTTATATTCAACTCTATTTTTGAGTTTTTTAATTTGTAAGTAAAATTGTTGAATTTTGATGTATAAACAACAATATTGAACAATTATTAATTTTTAAAAATTCGAGTAAGTTTAAGAGATATTTAGAAGTTTTGAAAAGATTCCAACTTGATTTAAAACTTAAAAAGTTTTAGGCTAATACAAACAATTGCTTGAAATTTCTGGTAAAATTTCAAATGATGTTTTATTTTGAAAAAAAATTTAGGAAAATATTCAAAATGATTAAAAAAAGAAAAAAAATGTATTTATGAATAAAAATGAAACAATTATTAATTTAGAAATATTCGAGTAAGTTTAAAAGATATTTAAAAGTTTAGAAATGATTGAAAAATAATTTAAAACTTGAAGGGATTTAAACAAATTTAGATTCTTGAAGATTTCAAAAAAAAAAATTAAGAAGGTTTTTGAGCATTTTAAATGCTTAAAAAGGATAAAAAAATTATTGAGATTTCTAACAAAATTGAAAATGATTTTTTTTTCTGAATAACTAATTTCAAGAGAATATTTTAAAAGATTTCAAGGATTTCAAAATTGTCAAAAACGAATCTGCAATATTTGAAGGCAATTTTTTTAACTTTGAAGGATTTTTAGATAATTTTAGGACAATTTTTAATAATTGTCATAAATATTTAGAAGTTTCGTAAAAATGTCGAAAATAATTTACAATTTGAACTTATTCCAAAAAAGTTAAAGCAAAATGTAGAGTTATTACAATTTTAAAGAGTTTTACGGGTTTTGAAAGGTTTAAAGATAATACAGCAATTTTTTTAAGATACCTGAGAAAATTTTAAATAATTATTTATTTTGAAAAAATAGTTTAAGAGAATATTTGAAAATATTTCGAAACAAACACCGGTTTTGATGTATAAATAACAATCGAACTATTATTAATTTTTTACGACTTAAAATAAAATTAATTTATCTTTTAATATGAATTTTAGTTGAAAAAAAATTATAATTGTTCAATTCTTATTGTTTTTGACATAAAATTTCTGAAAATGATATAATTTTGTAAATTTACGTTTATTTATTCTTTAACTTACAGAATTAATATGATAGCGTGGATTTATATTTTTTGAATCTTCGAACTGTACAACTTGTAAAAGTTCAAAATTTTTAATTTTGCAGTTTAACGGCATTGAATTTGAAATTGTTCACTTGAAATGTGTTGGAAGCTTCCATTTTATACGCGTAATAACTTATTAGGCGTTTGAATAAAAAAATTGTTAAGCGTTAATTTTAAAAGTTTAAAATTCAAGAGGGTTCCTCTTTGAGTGTTTTCGAGAGTGTTTTAATTTGAATTTTAGTTCTTATAACTTCAAATGAAAACATTTTTAGCTTCAAGAGTTCGAATCTTTCAATTTCAATGACCGTCAAAAATTGTTACGAACCGGGAATTTTTTCCCCGGAAGAAAACGGCCACCCTGCTTATTGTTTCAAAAATTATGGCGAATTATTCATATGTACAGTTTGTACTAGTCAACAATAATAAAAAATGATAAATTAAAAAAAAATTACTCAATTTACAATTTTTTGAAAACGTGCGAAAAATATGTTTTTTTGTATTGACTCATATGTGTATATTTTGGAAAAAGTTGAATATGTCGAAACTGAAATTTCTTCAGTTTGAACCAAAGAAACATGTTATAATTATGTTTTTTTGGAAGAAAATTTGTTTCGCGATTCAGGAATTTTGGAATTTTTACTTTTTTCTTTATATTCAAACGTTTTAAACACCAACAAATTTTTTCCTCTCATTCAAATTAAATAATAACATGTCTATTTGGTTCAAGCTAAAGAAACCTCAGGTTCAACATATTCAACTTTTTTTTACAAAGTGCATGTAACTCAATCCAAATTAAACATGCTATTTTTCAGATATTCAAAGACTTCTCAGTTAGGCAAAACAATTTGAATTTTAAGTCACATAACGCGTTGCAACGCGCACACTCGCTGCGCACATAAACTGTAGAGGGCCATGCTATAGTGTGCTCAGCGCTATCCCATAGCGATGAAGCAAGGGTCGCACGCTAAATGCGCTGACTACACTGACTGCTCTCTTGATTGCTCGCTTGACTGCTCGTGATTACTCGCTATCTCTCGTTGACTCCTACTGACTGGCTCACGATTTCGGAATATTTTAAGAGATTTCTGCTTATTTCACTCGATTTTCTCTCATTTCAAAATATCGGATCTTTTTCAAAAGATCAACTCAGATTCCGCTGATTTCAGATGATTTCACAAAGTGTTATGCTTGTTGCATTTGATTTCATACCGATTTCAAACGCTAAAACCCCTTGATTCGAGAGTGAATGGCCCCTCGGTTAGGACCAAACAGTTGACATCTGCTGAGGATTGAAATTGTCCAATCGATAAAACTTGTATTTTTGTGAAAATTAATTTTCAAATAAGAAATTCGGTACCTGCCTGTCTCAACAACTGCAGGCATATAAAATTTGCTATAAAAAGATTAAAACTGTAATTTTCTAGAAGTATCTAGTGAACTGTTGTAGATAGGAAAAAATGGACAATATTTTTAGATTCGCCATCCAAAGAACATAATTATTGCAGATAAATAAACTTATTAATACATAAGAAATGAATACCATAAAGATAAATAATATAAACATTCTATAAAGTTTGAAGCGGATTAGTGATGACCCTCAGAGGCCTTGGTCGCAAGGCATAACTTTTGTCTTCAAGTCGAAAATATTCGTCTTAAAACATCAAAAATAGTATGGTTCCGTCTCACGAGCTAGATATACAGAATAACTTGAAATTGTCTTGGATTGGTCTTTACCAAAGACAAAATCAATACCAAATATTTTTACCCGGGTAGATGTTTATCAACATTTCAAAAGAAACTAATTTTGTTCCGAGAGCTATCCTCTTATTGAACCAGAAAAGCAGGGACTTTTTTGGTGAAAACAAATGCTTTTCAACTGAATGGGAACCAGGGGTCAAAAAAGCAAAATATTGCTCTTAATGCTGCAGGGAAGGCAAGCTATGAGAAAACATGAGCTATTGTAGGTTTACTATAGCCCGAGCTCCAGCTTTCGTGAGGTTTGCTTTTTGCATACGGTCTAGCGAACCAAACTATATCACTATTATTTCGCTCCGGTAAATACACATTTTGTTCTATGTGGTAATAATTATAAATTGATCAAGTATTTTTCAAAATTCCTTCAATATTCCTATTCATATAACATTCGTGAAGCTAATATTTATATTAAATTCTACGTATTATGGTGTTTCTTACTACTTGGGGGGAGGGTTATAGTATATTTTGCATCGAGGGGGAGAACTTGAACTTTTTAGGACGAGGGTTTGTAATACGAGTCATTGCGCGTGCGCATCCGCAAAGCGAAGAATAGTATCAATAACGTAAAAACAATATTATTTTAAGCACAGATATGTGGTTGGCCGTTTTTTATGCCTTCGGAGTGGGTCTAATAAAGAAACGCCTTTCGAGCGCTCTCACATGAGAACATAGAACATTATGTATCTCTAACGTGACACTTTTGCTCACCTGGTGCGAAAGTGAGCTTCTACTGCCACTTAGGTGAGAGCGCTTTATGTACTTTACTTTCGTGCCTGAAATGCATGAAAAACAGCCAAAATCATGCCTGTATTTTGACGCGCTGAGTACGAAAATCATAGTGAAAACTGGCGCGAATTAGATCTTCATGGTCAAAACAACGAAAACCCCATAAAAATCATGGTTTTGCACGTTTATATCGAGAACGATTTAAAATTCAAAAAAATAATTCTCACAAAAGTTGTAGACCTTGTCAAAATAAATATTTTGTTTCATCAATTTTTTTCGTAAAAGTAAAAGTTTTCGAGATATTCCATGATAAAGATAAAAATTTCATGCCTAGACCCTGCCGAAAACGTATAAGTATTCCTGTGACCAATCACTGCAGTTATATTTTTATTTACTTCTGCCCACGAGAAGTTAGAAAGGGGGAGGGGTTTGAGCAACACAATTTGTGTGACTAGTCACACTTCCCGCCCCCCTACACTTACTAAATTTCAGTAGCCATTTTCTCCGAAACTATTTATCTTAAAGAAAAAGTGTTCAGAATTTAATGGGGTTTCCATGGTTTTCCCCATAATATTTAAAGCGCCAATTTGCACTACGATTTTCGTTATCAGCTCGTCAAAATACATGAGTATACGGAGTTTAAAAGAAATCGGAGGTAATAAAAATACTTACGTTTTCGTCAGAAGCTAGGCATGACATCGGCGCCGACGTCTAATTTTCCGACATTAAATCTGCTAAAGATGACTTCCAATTTTTAACTCAAAGCTTAGTGTTCTCACATCTTATTGAAGTTTTCCATGTACTTACATGTCGTAAACGAGAAAATTGCAGAATCAGATTTTGACGCAATTTAAAAAATTGTATATTATTATATTTTTAAATGACATCGCTTTACTTGTTAGAATAACACAATTCTTATTCAATATTGAGTAGGTAGTCACTTATGCAATACAAAACTTTAAAAAACTGAAAGACGGTTGTCAACAACATTTTCAAAAAATCGCAGTTTTATAGTTTTTGGAATCTGCTTTAAATAAATAAGTCATACTTTTCTCCCCAACATAAATGAATCATTTTGTAGCTTTTTAGTTAAAAATTTTTATTTTTGATAACATTTTCTGTGCGAAAATAGTCTTTTTCTGTAAGAAAAACTTTTTGTCTACTAAATCTTGTTCGATTGAGCTAAATATCAATTTTTTCAAATGCTATAAATGCTATAAATTCTATAATTTACTTATTCTTGTTTTTACATTACGAATACAGTATTTTTTCATTTCAAGATTTAATAATTATTTTAAGCTTTATTTTTATTGAGCGACGCATTTTATCGTACACTGCTATTTATTTCAGGGGGAAAAGATCCGCTTTTTCCAATAAACAAATCGAGGCAACGAGTCATAATGAGAGTATTTTCTGCTCTCCTAAAATTGGAAAACATAATGACTTTTATAATCCATTTATTTGCGTTTAATCGTATTTTCATACGGCCGACTTGTGTCATAATTTCCGATACTTTTCAAATATCGCTCGACGCGAACTGTGTGTATTTTAAACCGCGTTTTAAATTGCTAAGCTTTCATACAGGCCAACATTGACTCCATCTAGTGCCTATTAAAACGCCAGCGATGGCAAAACTCGACTGGAATATATTTGAACTTCGCGTGCGTTTTACATAAGCAGTGGATGGAGTTGGGAGTCCCTGTATTTTAATATGAAGGGCAAATTTAAACAAAGCAAAGAGGAGCATTTTCATGGAAAAAGTTTCCACTTTGTAATGCCAAAAAGTTAAAAGGCAAAGCTTTCTTTTATCGATGGCAAGCATCAGTAAACATACACTTCTAGCAGAAAAATTCGTATCAACTGTCTTCCAATATTGCGAGAAGTAGGTGCGCAAATCTTCAACGAAAGAGATGCAATACTTGCCAATTGAAACATCAAAAATAAATAAACACACAAAAACGGTTCGTAAAGTAAATATCTTGGGTGGAGAGTTAACTTTTAATGGTTAAATTATTCAATAAATTACCGAGGGGTTAACCACTGTTGTAATCTGGTGTACATTCATCTTTTGAAATCCCATGTTATCTATACAATCACTTGTGCGTTTTCTGTAATCTTCTTTAATCCAACGTAATCTTGTGTATTTCCCATGTAAAATTGTGTAATCTCTTGTAATATTTTGGTATATCAATAGATAACATTTTTGTTAACTCTTTAAATCCCTAATTAACACAAGATTCAACATTTTTTTGGCACTATATATGGACTTCCTGAAAGCCAACAAAAATAAAAGTGCTAAAAATAAAAATATGACTCCGTTGATTATAGTGCCTTGATAAGCTTTAATTTGAAATTTAATCAAATTAATTTTTTATCTGCGTAAACACCTCTGTAGAATTTGGATTTACAATTGATTTTCTTTATATCCATTGTATATGTTTCCCTAAATTACAATGTCCTACAAAAATTGCGCTTTTTGGTGTTTCCTGAACGATTCTGGTCAATTTTGATAGATTTTTGGACGCTGATTCCGAATCTTACAAGCAAAATATTCCACCATGACAAGTTTTTGAAAAAGCCATTTTTGAGTGTCTGCAAAAAATGAACAAGAGGTGATAGAATCTTCTACTTGGGTTTAAATGCAAGCCTAAACGTGAATTTGAGCCCATGCTCAATGCACGGGCTACGACGTGTGACTGAAAAAAGGTTCCTAACGGTTCTACATTTAATTATCGTACTTGCCATTATCTGAGGTTTTAGTCTAAGGTCTATGCTTCAATTTAGGCCTAAGTAAAAGGTTGTATCACATTCATTCATTTTTCGCACACACTCAAATATGGCAAAAAAACGCGTTTTTTCGACCCATTACACGGAAAAAAGTAGATAGTTAGATTCACTTTTATGTATTGTTAACTTGAAGTTTACTTGTTCGCATTGCACAAGAAACAATTCAAACCGTTTTTGATACTGAATGAGATAGTGATCTCAAAATATACAAAGTCTAAAGTCAGCATTACTACTTCAAATTGTAAAAAGAAAGATTACTAGAACAAGTAGCTTCAATAACTATTTGAAATAGTATATTTGAACATGGGAGACTGTATGAATAACTAATTTTCATAGTAAGCAAAGAATGGTGAGTTTGACTTTTGCAAGTGAGTTCGATCTGCTTTTTCGCATTGCAGTAAGCACTGCGCCAGATTGTTAGCCTTACTATTTGAAATTGTAAGTAAGTTCAGTGGCACAACTAGAAACGTGTAGGCCCCCTCCGCAACAGTTTTTAGGCGGTCCTTTTCAAATTAAAAAAGAAGCACGACTTATAACTTGCTTATCAGTAAAACAACAGATTTTCGTTTCTCAATCTATAAGACAGACCGCGCACTGACATTTTACAAAATTAAATAAATTATCGGAAACTATTTTATAATGTTTTCTCTTTTATCATAATATCAGTTGAGATAATTATTATAAATGAACATAGTGAATAACTCTACTTTATACTTCAATACTGTTTTTTTGTTTTGTACAACATTTTCAGAATTTAAAAATATTCTGAAGAATTATATATAAAAAGAATAAAATTAGTTAAATACTCAATTTTGATATGTTTGACATCGTTCTCATAAATATTTCTTTCCAAGATTTGTCATTTCATCCTTACTATAATTAATACTTTCAATATAAATTTCAAACAATTGAAATCGGTTAATATCTTCTGTTCTCTTTCTTAAATTTACAATTAAACAATTTTTTTTAATTAAAAAAAAAAAAAATTTGCCTTATTGAAAATTGTTGGAACATATACAAAAACATGTTTTTTGGATTGATTCGAACCTGAAATTGAGTCACCTTGAACCAAACAAACATGTTATTATTTTTTATCCATGGGAAACATTTTTTTCGTGGTGTTTATAACGTTCGAAAATCGCAACAAAATATATGAAATCCCAAAAAACCTAATTCAAGACAAACATTTTTTTCCAAAAAATAAAAATAAAAAAATGTTTCTTTGGTTCAAGCTGAATAAATTTCAGTTTCGACATATTCAACTTTTTGTTTTAAATGTGTGCATAAGGTAAATGCACTGGTAATCGTCACTGCATTAGTTATCGTCAGATGGCCCAGTATTTTTCGTATAACAAGACTCGCTCTTGCCGCGTATATTAAAAGATGTCATTTTAGGTTAGTTTAAATATCCTTCTATCAAATTAGTATACTTTTCTTGTTTTAATACTTGGTTACGTGCCTGACGATAACTAACGCATTTGCATAATTTGAATTTTTATCGTGAATAAAAATTGACTCCAATCAAATATCATGAGAAGTAATCAAAATTGAGTTTTTCTAGATCTTCTTTAATCGGCTAAGCCCTTTGTGGAAATGAGAATTGTGTTTTAAATACAATTATAAGCGTTCTTAATTTGCAATTTGGCTTAAGGTGACGATCACTAGTGCATTTACCTTATGACTCAATCCAAAAAAAAACATGTTTTTGTACATTTTCAAAAAAATTGTAACTGAGCGAGAACTTTATTTTTAACTTTCGCAATTTTAAATTTTTAACGAGTAAGATAATTTTTGAACATAATAGTTGAATTGTTGAATTAAGAACAAAAGTTTTTAACCAAAAATCGAATAGTTATATTTTTGTTTCAAAAAATTAATTTTCAATTGAAAAAACTGAATTTTCTCCCAAATTGTTGAATTTTCTACAATGCAGTTGATTTTTCAACACGAAAATATGAGTTAATAATGAAGAAGTTAATTTCCAACCAAACATTACAATTGTTAGTTAAAGAAGCTACTTTTTAACAAAAAATAAAAAACATTAACTAAAATGATGAATTTTTAACTAAGAAATGAATTTTTAACAGAGTTGTTCAAAAATCACCAAACTATTGAATTTTCCAGAGAAAATTCAAATTTTCTACAAAAAAGTTGAATCTTTAACCCAAAAACACGAATTTTCAACAAGAGTTGAGTTTTCAACCAAAAAAGATTTTTTAGCCAATGAAGAAAAAAAATTGTATTAAAAATGTCGAATTTTAAAGCAAGAAGATTATTTTCCTACAAAAAAAGGACGAATTTTTAACAGATTACATACATTTTTAACCAAATATTTGAATTTTCAAAATAAAAAAGATCAAATTTGAACGAAAAATGGACTTGCTACATTTTCATTTCAAGAAACTAATTTTCAAATGAAAAATCCAATTTTCTACCTATTTATTGAATTTTCATGCCAAAAAAAGTACTTTCTATAATACACTCGAATTTTTAACTCAAAAATATAAGCTTTCAATACAAAAAAGAATTTTCAATCAAAAATTGAAATTTTCAGTTTGGAAAAGTGCATTTTTAACAAAGTAGTTTGATTTTCAACCAAAAAGACAGCTTTTCAACAAAATAAATATATTTTCAACCAAATAGTTACATTTTTAACCAACTTTCTGCCAAAAAATATAACTTTTGAATGAAATTTGAACATGCAACCAAATAGTTGAATTTCCAACTAAAAAAGATCAATTTTCAAACACAAATGGAATAGTTCAATTGTGAGTTTAAAAAAATTAATTTTCAACAAAAAAAAGTTTCAACAATAGTTAAATTTTCAAGTAAAAATTTAAAAAAATTAACAATTGCTCAAGTTAGAACATTTAAAATTGCAGTTGATGAGTTTGGAATATTCCATTTTTTAATTAGGTATTTAACTTTGTAAATTTCAACTAAAATGTATTAATCTTCTAATACTTATTTAAAAAATAATATATATTTTGTAACTGTTCCAATTTTATATTGAATAATAACTTCTGTCGGCAGTTTTCACATTTTTAACTTGCTTTAAAATGTTTCATCTTCAAATTTGTTTGAGAGTATTCATTTTTAATGGTCTGCACTTGGAACGTGTACTTTATTTATTCATGAATAATTTATGTAAGTGCTATAATTGCTTTAATTATTATTCGATAATGGGTGCAATTTCAAATATCGTATATTTAAAGAGAAAAGGGGAAAAGGGGGAAGGTTTTTGAGAATAGGGGGAAAAAGGGGAATTTCAAGAAAAAAGGGGAAATTAAGAAAAACAGGGGAAGACTGTGCACCCTGATATCAATTTCTCGGAAACGAATATTTTTTGTTTGTTTTAAACAGTTTTTATTCTAATTCAGCATCCCCATATCTCATGAGAAAAATTTTATTTGTTCAAGAAATTTAAATTTAAATCACAATTCAACGTTTGTCTCATCTTAAAATAGTGATTTCGATTTTGCATTTGATATATTATTACGATGTTTAAACCATTTTTTATTTATATATCAGTTATGTAAATGAATATTGCGTTTTAAATAAAGTGAGATGGTAATAAAATAAAATCAAAATTCCAAAACTTTCATTCCAAAACATTTTTTCAAGCCTTAATTTTCAATAATACAAAATATGTACTTTTTAAAAATTGTAATTCAATTCATTTTATAATATATATATATATATATATATATATATATTGTATATATATATATATATATATATATAAATTACTGATAATATATTAACTGTGTGAGTTAATACTTCTAAGCAAAATATTTTTCCCAAGCTCGTTACAAAATATTAGAAATCATCAGTAAGAGATTAATTTAAAAAATTGTAAGTAATTATTTATTATAATTTCTTAGCTGGCCACGTTTTTCCCAGAGAAACCGCTTGACCGAGAGTTTGTCAGCAAAATCTAAGTGGTTCCGTAGCTCACTTGACTAATGCTTGCGCTAGATTTAGGTTTTAGGACAGGTTTTAGGTAGTTAGGTAGGGTTCGATTCCCCAGCGGGGGCGATTTTTCAAAGCGTTTGAGCGTGCGATCATATGTGTAAGTCTCTGTGCGTGCAATTCTGTAAGAATAATCGCAAATTAAGTGCAGTTAATCATATATAAAATAATTTTTTCCTTTTCAAATCGATCGACGTTTCACATCATTTTTGTTATCGAAAGTTTCGAGCTCATCTATTTATAAATCGTGTATAGAATGCGTGCAGTGCATATATACATATACATATATGCGTTACAATGCGAAATCGGCAAAGTTACTCTTCACAGAAGTAAGGCATACTACACGAAATAGTAACTCTTATTCTCCTGAGTGTGGACGGTTACCAACTGGTGCAGTGCATCCTACTATTTGAAATTCTTCATCCTACTCTTTTAAGAAGTCATTTTAACTCACCTGAATGCGAAATAGTAATTTTAACAAAATTCACCGACGAAAAGCTGAGGTTCAATTTAAAATAGTTAGAGCTGCTGGTTCACAGAGTTTTTTTAACGATCCACTTTTTTCCGTGTAACCCCATTTTTCTCAAAAACTTGAAATGATGAAGCAATTTTGTGACCATATTCGGAATCAGCATCCAAAAATTTATCAAAAATGATGATAAACATTTCAAAGAGAAAATCGTGTAGGGCAGTGTTATTTTTGCATTAGTTCGTTTTAAGTTCCTTTTAACCTTGTTTGAATATTTTTCTTTTAGCCTTCTTTACTGTATAATTATCAAGTTAATCGGGTAATGTCCTGAATTTCAGATAATATATTGTTTAAACACTGCATACAATTCTGAACATATACTTCATTTCTGAGAACAAGAAAATATCACAGAAAAAACAAATACACCCGACTCTCGCTTTAGCCACTCGCGGTTTAGTAATTCCTAGAACTGCTAGCCCCCGTAGTTTCTCAGCGCGTGGGGCAAAAGACGGTTTCGACTCTTGCCTGAAAAACACTAGCAGCGTAGCGGTAAGACGCAGTGCGCAAGTACGCAGATGCGGAGATTGCGCAATATTATGCATCCTAACTCGAAACGGTTCCGAAGGCCCTGACTGTTTACGTTTTGATACTCCCGATTCAGCAATAAGGCTACTTGCAAACAACCCCCGACACTGTAGCTAAACTGAAAGGCAGGTGTACCTAAAGTTATATTCGACTCAATTTCAGATTTGAGTCACTTATCTTAAATAAGAAATAAGCATTTCTCGACTGAAATAAAGTAAACTGTGCACCTGAATTACAATATAATAATACATATAAAGCAGGTAAGGCTTTCATTACCTGAAATTAAGAAGCACGCCTCAGTGAATTTCAGGTTGACTCTGCCTTAATCGCGCTGGCACGTCGGCGCATTTATGTATATCCTCAATTGTATTTAGTTGAAAAAATCACTCGTGAATTTTTTACTGTTTTTTGCCGTCGAAGCTGCATTTTCTGATCCTATGTTTAGTGTAAAATTAGATTTTCAAGGAACGCACATTGTTCTATGTCAAGATTGTAATCAAGAAGTATGATTATATAGAGGTATTCACATAAATAAAAAAGTGAGTCTTCGCGATTTTTGGTGTAGAAAAAGTGTTCTACTTGCGAATTTATAGAGAATCCAAAAGGATTGTATAAGGATTATCTTTATAATTCATGTAATTTTAGGTTAGGACTCACGGGTCCAGGGGGAGAGGAGATCCATAATTTCAGTCTAATTATGCATCTTACTTTCAGATATTAGACTCTTTAATTTAAGGTCATCTCAAACTTACACTAACTTTTGAGTATGAATATCGTCTTAATTTCAGGTCTTTACACCTGAATTTCAATCTTTTCGTTTGCTTGCTTAAATGAATAAAACACATTCTTAATTTCAGGTTTTACATGTCTCTTTTTGTTAAACTTTAAAATAAGTCCAATTTTCCACTTGAATGAATGAATTCAGAGATTAATTCTTTAAATTTTTATATGTATACGACACAGTCCCTTAAATTATTAGTAATTTGTATCACTCTTTTTTCAGTTGCGTTATTCAATTATAATTCCATGTAATCTTGTGTAATTTCGTGTACTCTCTTGAAACCCCATGTAATCTATATAATCCCAAATAATCCATATAATCTTATATCATCTCATGTATGTGTAATCTCGCGTAATCCCAAATGATAATACTATTTAATCCCATGTAATCTTGTGTAATCCCATGTAATTTCCTGTTGTTTTATATAATACTGTAATCTTGTAATGTAGTATTCACAGGAAATCGAAGTGATTAACCCTAACCCCTCGTAAATTACACTTTTATGGGTGCTGACCAGGAACTGATCAAGGATCGGCATTACTCCAGGCTAGTGGATTATTTTATGGTTCATCAAAAAATCATCCAATTTAGTGTTGAAACGATATTTCAGGGATATAAAAATGAATACAACGTTTCTGTTTTAAACCGCAGCTGTTACCTGTAACCATAAACTTATTTTTAATAAACTTAGTTACCTCTCGCATATTTTATTGTTACTGCCCATTCTGAATAATGTAGAATTGGTCGAGCTCACAATTTGGCATTTTCTGCTTTTGTATATTAAGAAAAAGTGTAATAGAGATTTTTATGTGAAGATGAATTCGAGCCTTAAAACACTGATTTCCTGTATGAATATAATAAAGCCACATTTGCATCACAATAATTACATATGAAGTAAATAATAATCTTCATTTCACATTATAAATAGAAGAATTAATTAATTAGGTATTTCCTTTGCTCATTGCACATATAGTTAAAAGTTTGTCATAAGGACAACCGGGGGATTTCACAAAGAGCGGGTGCCATTCTGAGAAATCGCACCCGCTCGCGACGAAATCACGGTAATATTGTAGCCGTAACCACGCCTCACGACCGTGAGATAGGGGATACAGTCTGCAATGGACTCAATATGATGATCCGGTAAAAGTCTCGTGCACCCTGAGTACACGGAACGACACAAGGACGACCACCTTCTGCATTTTCTCCGCAAGTATCTTAGCATTTTGTTGACACGCAGGGATGCTTTTCAGGGTAATAACCAGTGAAACCTTGGCACCTGTATCAAGAGCACCGATGAGAAAAAGATGAGAAAATGTTGTTGATCAGATGCATATTTTTCGTTTTAATCGTAAAAAATGTTATTAAACATTCTATTTTGCGGTCAAACTATGGAAGATAAGACAAAAAATACATAAGAAATAATTATTCAACCAAAAAATATCTACAAATTTATTGTTAATTATTTTTTTATAGGGCGCGCAGTTTTTGTTTTAATCGGAAAAAATAACATTAAACATTTAAAGAATAAAATTTTCAGAAAAATGACACACTATACGAACAAAAAAATTGCCAGAAGTTGTTCATCGGAAAAAGATCTACAAATGTGTTATTAAGCATTTTTTTATTAGATGCGTAGTTTTGGTTGCAATCGTAAAAAATAACATTTTCGAAAAACCGACACCAAATACGAGAAAAAATGCATTGACAAAAGTTGTTCACCCAAAAAAGATCTCTAAATTTGTTATGAATAATTTTTTTTATACGACGTGTCGTTTTTTTTAATCATAAAAAATAACATGGAAAATAAAAAAATTACATTTTTGGAAAAACGACAAAAGATACAATAAAATGTTAATTGACCAAATTATTCGCCTAAATGATATCTATAAATTTGCTTTAAACCATTTTTTGACAAGACGCGTAGTTTATGTTTCAATGTGACACAAGGTTCAATAGAATGTATAATAACAAATTTGTTCGCCTACATTAGATCTAAAAATATTCTTCCGACTTTTTTTGACAGGATGCGCACTTTTTTTATTATGAAAACAAGACAATGAAAATACGTCTGTTTCAATATCAATGCACATTATGAATTGAAATAATATAAATTTATTGAAATTATACATTTTTCAGGGTAGCTGCGAATAAGGATTAATGCCAAATAAGAAACAAATATTAGAGTAATCATGAAAAATAGACTTTGTACTTTATTTAGCATTATCTGAATAAGCAGTCCCGAAACGAGGTACAGAAATTAATATAATATACATATAATATAATAAATTTCAACATAACATAGAAAAGTTTGAGTTTCGGATACGAATGTGTTCATTAAAGCCGAAGGAGCTTTAACAAACGAGAATTCACAATCACCAAATTACAGTTGTTGATGGTTTGACCTTTAATTTTGAAAGGTCTATGCTGCCGTACACACTAAAAAGATATGTTAGTGATGTTTGTATTGAACAGAGATATTCAAGAAAAACCGTTTTGCGCCAAGCACTTTAGTATAGGAACACATTTTACTTGCGGATTGTTCTAAAATCAAATTCATGTTAAGAAATACGCAAAGTCACTTGCGCTGTAAAGTTATCGAACGTCGGCCCTCGCTGCAAAAAAAAAAGAAATCCGCAAACGATATGGTAGGCATGGGGGTAAGGGTGGGGAGCCGGTGACCACCGGTGATGGTGTCACTTGCGGCTTTCTTCGCTTGGACATCTTTGCTCGACTCGGCATATTTACAACTTGAGACTTTACGTACAGCACATGCGGAGATTTGATTTTGTAACAAGAAGCGTGCTCGGCCACTTTTTCGAGACAAAAGATTCACAAATTGCTTTACGTATATTCTTTCCTTGTATTTCGTCACGTATTCGAGTTCTCTTAAAAAATTGCAGGCACCACAAATTACTTTCCATATATTTCTCTATTGCATTTAGCCAATTTGCTCAATATTCGCAATTCTAAACATTAATTTTTATTATTATTGATTAAAAATAATATTTTTTATTATGATAGATAGTCAGACGTAGTTTACTCTCACGATTCTATTGATACAAAAAACTTATTTTTAGAAATCTGTACTTCCTCCACATCTGTCCAGTATGCACAGTAGGGTGGGTCGAAAATAACCAATTTCAGAAATCGCAAACAATACCATGCCTAAAAGTAGTGCATTGGGACCCCATGAAGTGTACTGAATGTGAAATCGATCGATTTAAATCTACGTTACGCGCGCGAGAAAAATAGGGTTAAAAAATTATTTTATGTGGAGTTTTAAAGTTTCTTTTAATTTCATTTTTTTTACATTTTTGGGGTTGCCTAGATTTCTCTCAATTTTTGCCAGATAAAAATTTTCGCCCATAAAAACATCAAAAGAAAATTTTTTGGCATTTGAGGACTTTCTTGGGATCAAAATGAACTCACAAGAAATTCAAGATATATAGGGTACCCAGAGAAAAGATTGAGTTGATTTAATAAAACAGTTTGTTCAACCTAATTTGTTTGTTGAATCTAAAAAATTTGGTTAGCGCAAATAAACCTTTGGTTATTTTTAAGAAACACAACGAATTAATTTGGTCAATTCAAAGTAATTATTTATTTGAGCATTTTTAGTTGATTCAACCAAATAAATGTGTTTAGCGGAATATATTATTTATTAGAAAATTATTTGGTTAAAGTAACGAAATAATTTGGTTGATTCTACCAAATACTTCCATTAAGGGGTAACACCACTCTAGGATTTTCAAAAAATCGATTTTTTTTCTTAGCTTAAAATGTACTTTAGGGGCCTAAAAACAATGTGCACTTGGTCCCATTGCAAAAAAAAAAAATGTAATAGGTCGAAATCTTTATTTCACCGAAGCGCCTCGAAGCGTATACTGAGCGCTCCAGCGGCGCACTCCGATCCAACGCTTTTATATTTCTTTTACCTGTCGAAAGGGTAAGTGGGAGGTCATTAGGGTTCCTCAGGTGTCAACTTGGGTGCGCTGATTTCTATTAAAAATAGTATAGGTGTGTCTGTGAATCAGTAAACGCTGCTGAGATTTCATGGATTTTTCTGTTGGTAAAACTTTAAACGCGTTTTTCTCGAAACCACATTTTTCGAACTTGGCGGACAGATTACTCGGGCATCAGCGAACGGATTGACTTTAAATTTGGACAGTACACGGAGAAAAATGGATGTTTAAATGTAGATGTTCAAAGGGTAAGATTGTTCCGCCTAACATGCAGATATTCATGCCAAACATCTACTATCTTTTTGAGATGTTAGGCGTAAAAATATTTTTATGTTAAACTGTAACATATTCAGATGTTAAAATCATCTGAACGCATGCGCATTGCGCATTCGAATTTCACGACTATATTTGACGGCTATATAATTTCGATATTACAATTATGGAATATTACAATTTTTGAACATTTTCAAAGAATCAAAATTAGCTATCCTTGATTAAAATTGTATAATGACTTTTGTCTGTCTACACGACGGAACAATGTTCTTAAGTTTGAGGTTATATTGACTCGAACACCTTTGAACATTTGACACGTGATTTGACAAAATGTTTGTGAATTTATAATAAAATATGAGTTTAAGTAACCTCAAATAGATATAATTTTAAATGCAGATTACATATTATTCGTTCTCAGCTTACTTACCCCGTTTTTATTTTTTATTTTGAATTAAAAATATTAAACATAACCTCAGCTAGACTGAATGTATTATCTGATCGGCATTTCATACCCTGTATCTGTTTTTCGTTCATGTACGAAAATTCAAGTTTAGTTTTAAATTCACAAATAAGTTATCAATTAATTCCTTAAATGCTCAGAAATAAGTAAATTCCTCAAATATTTACAGCCGTTAGTTGACATAACCATACATGTAATACTTCGGATATTTCAGGTTGAACATTTTGGATGTTTCAGAGTAACATCTCACTTTTTAATATCTACAGATCCTAACTTTGAACATCTAGATTGCTGTCCTATAGTTAAACATAAAATATGTTAACCCTGAAGATCTAGATGTTACGTTTAAACATCCATTTTTCTCCGTGTAGCTTCATAATTACATTCTTTGAGGTACTACATAGCCGTTTTTTGATTGGTCGTAAACTTTTAATTTTATAAACAATTTTCAGCCTTTTTTTTGCGAAAAATCGATTTTTTTCAAAGTCGCGCCATTTGTACAAAATTTGATTTAAACCAAAACCCCTACGTAGTACCTTAGCCAATGGTATATAGATTCGGATTTTTTTTTGTTTTTCGTTCCAGGTCTCATACTTTTCATGTAATCCGTCCGCCCGTGGAGACGTTTTAAAAAAAGGCATTTCGGTAAATCAGCTGCATCGGCGCCATTTTGTATAAAAATGTTAATAAAAAAATGTTTTTCTATACTACAATATATGCTTAAACATCCCTTTTCTAAAAAGAAATCCTATTCCCTCTTTAATATTCTCAAAAATAATTCACAAAGCTAGTCTTGTTTTCGGCGTCTAGAGTGGTGTTACCCCTCAAATACAGTAAACATACCGAAAGAGATGATATCAGCCCACGCCGATGACCACTTTGCGTGTCGAAAAGTTTCACATCGTGTGTCGTGTCGCGAATTACTAAAAAAATGAGTGATACAAACAAATTGACACTAACAATGTCAACGTTTTAAAAAAAATGGGGTCCGAAACAGTATGCAGAACATTTTTAACGTAAGTACAACCTTTAGTTCGCTGGGTTCACACCGATGCAGGCAATCTAACCTCGAAAATTATAAGTGATGATTCACACAAATGCATGGAAAAAGCCTTTCTGTCAAATTGGGTGAAAGTTCGGTTTTCTAATGCTGTAAGTGATGCTTATCAAAAGTTTTTTATCAAAAGCTTTAGTCTTAGAATGCAATTTTTTGAAACTCAATATCTAGATACATTTTGACTGAACGAAACACCAAAATATTTGTTTGGATCAACCAAAATATTTGGTTAAATTACCCAAAATATTTATTACAATCAACCAAAATATTGATTACAATCAACCAAACTTTATTAACCAAAAAACCAAATGTTTGTAGAATCAACAAAACTTTTTTCTGAGTGGAAATCAAAACCGAAAACACTAGAAATTTTTGAAATATTGAAATCCGTATTAAATGGAATTACTTTCTTTTTTTTTCATTACTAGACTCTTTCTGAGCACGGTGGGCTTGAATCTCAGACAGGTTTGATAAAATGCCAAAGAAAACGGACAACGGGGATTTGTTCTTGGGCCCCCAAAGGTGTAAAATCCGTTGAGTTTGAAATCCCATCTGCTAAATTGAGAAAAATATCTTAATTTTTAAAAACAAGTCAAAAATATCAGAATATTGCATATTATTACTTAATTTTTATCAAGTATAGGCTAAATCGGTTTATACTGAATGTATCTAGTCGTTATAGTTGTAAATGATTTATAATGGAGGGACCTTTTGTTTATCGTGAACATTTCCAATTATTCATTGAAATACCTATTAAAATTACATGTCTTTAATTTAATTTACAAGTGTCGAGATGAAAAGTGGACAACGGCATTTTTTAATCTCTCTAAGTATGTCGGATCATCAATAATGTTTATTTTATACTTTTCCCAATGCTTCATGAATTCACGATGGACCGATTCACCTGGCTGTTCTGACCACAAGCCAAATCCCTTTCCATTCAAGAATTGAAGACTGTGTTTAAGATGAGTCAAGACTATGTGGACTTTTAAAGTTTCGGTCACTCCTGTGCTCTCAAATGCCTTGGCAAGCTCACTCACATGCTTTTCCAAGTCAGGTTCGACATCTTTTGTAGAAAAGC
Organism: Andricus curvator; assembly: GCA_932195095.1. Taxonomy (NCBI): domain Eukaryota; kingdom Metazoa; phylum Arthropoda; class Insecta; order Hymenoptera; family Cynipidae; genus Andricus; species Andricus curvator. Next base: position 89,413 of record CAKNYM010049378.1, read on the forward strand.
AACATGTCACAATCTTTCCCATTGCTTTTATAGCTGCAATGAACGGAAATAGCGCCAGGATTCCAAACTCTTGGCAAATCTCTTGGTCATTAAGTTGATCGGCATGCTTTAACAAGGTTCTGCATGCATTACCCTCGAAAATTTTCCCATGGTAAGTTTTCGCAACCAACTTCAATTTAATTGGCCAGAGTAGCGCCTTCTTTTCTTCAACCAGAGGAACTAATCCATCCCAAAATATATCGTTTATAAATCCTTGTAATGTGCAGTTCGGGAACCACACATTTTTCCATGACACACATTGTATCATCTTCAGTGAAGAGCGGAGGTTCTGTTTCATGTTGTGTTGTAACGTTTTCTTTCTCAAGATTCCTCAAGTCTATTATTGAGATGAAACAATATGGGCACGGGTACATGGATGTCGCCGTCTGCTGTACATTAACCATCAACAATAATTTAAAATTAGACAGAAACTTGAAAGGAATGCTATTGATACATGTAAGCTCGAACAGAAGCTTAACATTGTCATAAGTCTCTTTGATTTCTGGCACGATGAACAACAATATCAACCTGTGGACACTAGATATCTTGCTTTTTTTTGCAGCAGTATCTCCTTCCGAATACGCGTTACTTTTCTTCCCGAAACCTGTTTCGGAATAATTTACTGGGAAAACAGATATACAGATTTTGAAAAATCCTTGTCGTCCATCTGCCATGATTTTGATATAGCAGTTACCAATTTGATTGCGATTATCCAGTACAGTTTCGTCAAGGTTCTTTCAAAGCAATAATACGGAGAATTCTAGCATCCATTACAGCTTTGCATCCTGTAGAAATATAATTCAAACGTGAAGCACTATCGCTGGAAGACTCATTCTTTTACGAAAATGTAATTTTTTTCCTTTATTATTCAAGTTTGTAAGTTTTTAGGGTTTCGTAGGAAACACTTATAATCTCGTGCCAGCATCTGTCCATCTCTTACCTTGACTAAAATGAAAACTATTCCAGCCACGACAATTACGTTTTGTATTCGCCCAATAAAGTGAGCACTGCCGAACGTAGAAAAATACTGGGAACCAGGGGAAAAATCTGCTTCCCATTTTAATTCCAAATTTTGAGCAAATAATTATTTGAGGGGAAGGGACAGGGTCATTGAGGGGTGAGAAGACCTCTATGCTAAAAGCATTTCCTTTAGTTCGATTTTCTTCAGAGATTTCTCAAATTGAAGCTCTCGGCATGTTCTATTTTTTATATCAGTGGTTGAATAATATGGAAAATGAGGAAAATTTGATTATTTAGACGCCTAAGCTGAGAGATTTTTTCAAGTAGTCTCTATTCCTACAAAAGCATATTGTATATGTACACAAAGTATACTGATTTTTGTTTTGGACACAAAGAATTTTCTATACACAGCATATTCCACACAGAATTAAATAGTACTTATTTTATTCTGAAAATATTTTCAAAACATTGTTCGTATAAATATTATGTCCAATATTTTTTCTACATAAAATATATTCTACACAAAATGCATTCTACACAAAATATTATGAATAATGCATACAATATTTGCTTCACAAAGTAGATCCTATACGCAATGAAACAATTTTTTCAATTTAAATATTGTTCCTGTTCTATGGAAAATATTCTAAGTGAAGATTTTCAACACACAAATATTCTACACAAAAATATTATGGTCAGCAACAGGTTAGTACACAGAGAAAAATGGATGCTCAAACGTAGATATTTAAAGTATATGTAGGATAGTACCGCGAAACATACAGATATTAACGCGTAACATCTGCTATCTTTTTGAGATACACTGGAACTTGGAATTAAGAAGTATGTGTTTACGAAGTTCCGAGAATTGATGTCCTCGGCAGTTTTGAGATGATGGAAGCCGGTGGGGCGAAAAGAGGCGGTGTTCAGTCAAGCGTGACAAACAACATCAGGGCATTGACAGAATGAAATAATTAAAAAAATGAAAATTATAAATAAAAAGGGCATACAGAATCTCAGCGCGGTAATTGCGTAAGCTGCTAGCATGCGTACAAATCCAATAGAAATGATTCACGCGGCCCTGAGTGTTTACGTTTGGGTTGCCTGTATTTACGATAAAGGCCACTGTCAGCCATGTCCAAAAGCGTTCTTAATTCCAAGTTCCAGTCCCAGGTGAAAAAGTTATATATAGTTTATATATAGTGGACAAAACACTGATATATTTATTTTGTTTTATACAGAAAAATTTACAAAACAAATGGAAAATATCCAATGTCTTATCCACTATATAGAAACTATATATCAATTCTTCACCTGAAGTGTATTAGACGTAAACATATTTTTATGTCAAACTGAAACTTCGGAGATGTTAAAGTCCTTATCTGAGTTCAGTAAAACGACATAACTATATCGGCCACTTGATAAAGCTTCCGAGGTAACATAAGCTCTGACAATGACATTATTCGAAAGGAACAGATTACTAGTTTCAATAACATGACTATGACGTCTTGGTCAGTGTCTGGCTGTCTTTGTAATGCAAAAAGTCAATTTGGCAGATCATTTCAGAATAAAACTGAAAATGTAAGAATCGGTTAGGTCAATGTAGAATTATTAATTTTTGGTTGAGAATATAAAATTACAAATATCAGGCTTCATGAATTTCATATTTATTTTTCTGAAGAGAACTTGCTTCCTATGATGACGATGTCGCTAATGATATTTTTCATGAGTTTCATTCCCTGATTTTCACGTGATTGTCAGATCACGTGTCAGTTCAAGGGATAATAATGATAATGCTGTAAATTGCTTGGATATGGTAAAATGATTAATAAATATTCTGTTTCCTCTCCAAAAGAAAACTTCGAGGTAAGAAAGCTCTGCGTTGCATACTTGCATATTATCTTATTTTAATATCCACAGAATATAACCTTTAACATCTAGATAGCTGTCATATAGTTAAACATAAAATATGTTAACTATAAACATCTAGATGTTAAGTGTAAACATCCATTTTTTTCTTAATAATATTCAATTTAGAATATATTTAGAATTTTTGCTTTCAATAACAATTATAATTATAATTTAATTATTTCGTATTCTACCAAAAGGGAGATCTCATTCCGTAAATAATGAGGAAAGAAAGTATTATTTCGAATACTTGACCGCAGCTGGTAAGCTACATTTTATTTTTCTCATATTGACGAGTTATGTGTATATATATTTTTTTTTGAAGTTATTTCTTATTGATTTCTTAAAAAATTGTGAAAAAAGAAAATTTTAAATTTCTGAACATTAGGTTCACATACCTTGTGTGTTGAATAATAATATATCCTTTGTAGAGTCCATAAATCAGCATGCAGCACACATTTCGGAATTTTGCGGAGTAGAGTAATCTTTTCAAAATGGAGTCTGAAGACGCCTACAGTAGAATTATCTGAGATTAATTTGTGCCCAATCGCGAAAAACATTTATACTACAGACTGAGATTTGGCCAATCATGAGCATAGAATATGACAATGGAAATGTAGTTCACGGAAGTGCGACCCTGTCAATTTGCGTTAAAAGAATAATAGTTAATTAGTAATGGAAAAATTCGTTAATAATCACGAGCTCTTATTATAATACATTATAATACTTGGAATTGTTATAAATTATTTCGGAAATTTAGAAAAAACAATCTATACCTCTAGGGTTGAGTTGACGGTTGTGCCATCCTTCGACGCTTCTGGTAATTGGTTCTTATGAATCTCATGAACACTTAGGGTACTTTTACACGATTGGAAATTAACAAATGGCATGTAGAAAGCCCACAAGAGCGAAAACGACAAACTCTTCTTCATCTCTTTCACTGTTGTGAAATTTCTGTCTGTAATCTACTGATCTTAGAGATACTCAAGGGAAATTTGAGACACGGGGGACTCCAATTCTGATTGGTGCCGCTGAACCGGAACTAGTTGACTTTTTATTGAATTTTATTCGCTCAATTTAGCGCGATTTATAAATCACATTTTTAATTGCAAAAGGATTTTCTACAGAATAGTGACACGGCTCATTACACGAACATTGTAAATAATTGAAAAGGTAATAATATTTTCTTTAAAATACATATACTTCAAAATTTTCATTAAAAAAAAAAATAATTAAAAAATAACACAGCTAAAACTTTTCGCGTCCTATGAAAATATCAAGGTTCCGGTACCGCGACGACCATTTTAGGGGGAAACTTGTCTGAACTCTCCCTAGAGGATGTAGATTTAAGGATATGCATATACACCTCAAATACACCTTTGACAATACACTGTAAAAAAAATCAACGAAATTTTACATCTTCAGGCGTAGGAAATAAAAGGACCCTGCACGAACGTGGTAAATTTCCGCGACGATATGTAAAATCCCACTCTGTTGGGAATTTTAAAAAGTCGACCGTAACATTTCCATCCAGTGGTGAAATTTCGAAGCTGCTAATGGGTTTTCACCTAGCGAGAGTAACAATAACCTAAAAATTTCATGGGAAAACTTTGAAATGAATCCTTTGCAAATCTGACTTTCATCTTTAATTGCTTTCTCTACATTTTTGCAGTACTTATAAAGTACATAGATTATTTCAGATACAAATATAAATTTAGGTTATGTTTCTACAAGGACGCCGAGACGCTTCAAACTTTTTCCACGCGAGTTTATTCAAATTCACTTAATATATATCTCTATCTCTGTAGAAACAGAAACAAGGACAATTTTTTGACACGCTTTGACACATATAGCGAATAACTGATTAAGTTTGAAGCTACATTGGATCATTGGATTGATTCATGGTTATCTACAATAATACATTTTATTATTACAACACTTGTTAACATCAAATGTAAAATCACATAATTCCAAACGAAAATTACCAACACATTGTAATATTCAGTTCGGTACCGTGGAATCCTGCTACTTTAGTCCGTAAGATTACAACGACAGTTGGCGGAAGATTACCACGCTAGTGCAGGGTCCTTTTATTTCCTACGACCGACGGTGTAATTTTCAGTAACTAATGTGAAATAACATGCGCTGCCGCGGCGTATTTTATGCATCAGTGCAATTTTACCGCGACAGAATATGTAAAATTTCGAGGACATTTTTTACACTGTAGCAGAACTACCAAAAGTCACTACGAACATCTCATTCGCTGAGATGCGTAGTGACAAAAAGCATAACGTAGAACTAGACCGAAAAACGCAATCATTGGAGGTAGGTACTAATTTGTCCATAATCTCAGTTTGCCGTAATCTCATAATCTTTTTCTGCTTTCCATAAAGTGACCACTCATGAGTGGAGATTTATGGAAATTTACGGAAATTTATGGAAATTAAAGAAAATTTATGAATAGTTACGGAAATTTATAAGGTTTTGTAGAAATTATTAAAGATTGTGGAAAGTTATGTAATTTATGGAAATTTCGGGAAATGTTTGGAAATTGTGAGATCTATAAAATTATGCGAATTTATGAAAACTCATGGAAAATTGTGAAAACTTGTTAAATTTAGAAACCTATGAAATTTATGGACATAACATAACTTTTCTCGAATGAAGTTGGTAGTTAGGCGTGCACTTTACACAATGAAGAATAAAAACAATGGAGTGGCCTCAGAATGGATTGAAACTGTGTTTGACGAAAGGCATGCATCCGTTAAATTTAAAGATAAAGTTTCAGGTCCTGAATGGAGACTAGGTGTTTGGAATGCTATAGGGGTGAATAATAATAAAGAAAGAGAATTACAAGAAACAATGTGCGCAAGAAAGCTAGATATTTTATATGGACCTGCAACAAAGAAAAAGGGATGCGAGATCAAAAAGATAGAAAATGGGGAGTTAAAAGGCAGACTTGAAACATGGTCAGGAGTAGATAGTGAATCACATGTTAGTCAATGGGTCAGTTTTATTATGAATAAGAAAGAAAATGAGCATGTCAAGAAACATGGATTTGTATCTCCCAGATTGTTGTGGATTAACATGAAAGTGGGAATCAGAAGATTATTTATCATAGCGTGCTACGCCCCAGTTGATGGTAAGAAGAGAATGGATGGTTTGGTGTCCAGCGTCAGGGGACGGTAAAGGTGCTATGTAATTCTGGAGATCCAAAAACAAATTGTCACGGAGACAGATCGGTTAGCTTATGCTTAGAAAAGGGCTTGTTTATTACAACAGTATAATTGATTTGTTGTTGTGGATGAGACTCAGAGAGTTAGTACAAGATACAAAGGTTATGGGGGGTTCTGAATGAAAAACGGATAATTACCTTCTAGTCTCAAAATGAACTCAGGTCAAGGATGGAGAAGAAAGAGAATCAAAAAGACGAAACAGACGCGAATTAAGATTGAGAATTTACAGAAACCGGAATCGCAAATAGATTTTCAGAATAAGATATACGAAGGCATAGATAGGGCAAATTGGGAGGCAGTAATATGTAAATATAACATAGAGGGTGTGTGATACTGCGGTTGTAGAAAGAATGTCTAGTGATGCATTACAGGCCTTAGCGATAAGGAGAGAAATATAATTGAAATTCATTATAGAAACAAAAAAAGGGAAGTAAAAATACTAGTTAAAGTAAGCGAAGATAAAATCAAAACATAAGAGAAGAAAATACATGAGAAATAGCAAGGGTGAAATAGTATATGATACAGACGGGATACTAGACGACTTGAGACTTTCAAGAAATTATTGGGAGGTGAAACTATAGGGCAGCAGAACTGCGGCATAGAACTCTGAGGTTAGGGATATAATTAGGAACTTATAGAATGGTAAGACTGGTGGTGTAGACAGTATTATCGCTGAAATGCTTAAATACGGTGGCGACTACATACCGCACAGGTTGTGCGAATTGATAAATTCATGTATTGAGGTGGGAGAAGTTTCAGATGATTGAAAAAAGGCGATTATCGTCCCAATATACAAAGAAAAGGGACAAATTAAGCAACTGCAATAATCACAGAGGTATCAGCTTACTAAGTACGGTAAGCAAAATATATTCAAAAATACTTATTCATAGGGTTATGAAAATAACAGAAAAAAATCTGAACGCCGCGCGGGCACATTGTCATCGCGCACTGCGTGCGCGGCTTGCAAGTTTGAGCGCGCCTAGGGCGCGCGTCTATTGGATCTCGCGCTTGATACTGTAATAGCCTCGCGCACAGACCTTTTCAAATTAGGAAGTGTCTACACGTACCGAAAAAATCCAGCTATACTCCAACTATACGTACCGCAATTTCGGTACAAATAGCCCCTTTTCCAGCTCTGCCTAATCGTACCAAAAAAATCTGGCTACTTGTACCGAAATTTCGGTATAAGTCAAATCATCGATAAGTGTATTTTGGTGATTGTGAATTTCCTTTTGTTAAAGCTCCTTCGGCTCTAATGAACACATTCTCATTACGTATCTCGTGTTTCGCACTCGATTTTGTCCAAAATGCGAACTTTTCTACATTATGCAACACTATTATATCAAATGTATATTACATTTATTTCTGTACCTCAGCCTGGGATTGCTTATTTAGACATTGCAAAATAAAGTAAAAATTTTATTTATGATGATTACTTTAATATTTGTTCCTTATTTTGCATTACATTTTATTCTCAGCTACCCTGAAAATGTATATCATTTAAATAAATGTATATTATTACAATTCATAATATGTGACGCGATCTGAAGAAAGACCCCTAAGCGGCCAACGCTTGTACTGAATAAATTATTAATGATGGAATTTTTGTAACTATACCATATTAAAGAGCAAGTTCAAATCTACGTAAAACATTAAAAATCAGAGAATCGATTTTTGGCCGCTTAGGGGTCTTTCTTCAGATCGCGTCACATACACGGAGAAAAATGGAAGGTCATTTTAGCCATGCAGATGTGCAGACAGACTATATTGCAGGGTCAACTATAGGACAGCCCTTGAAGATGGCTAAAGCGACTATCTCTAAAAGGTTAACACAAGAGGTTCAAATCGATCATCTCACAGTGTCGACTTGGTCATCTGGGACGGTCGACTCAAGCGTCATAGAAAGTCGAACCGATCGTGAGAGATGGCCGGACCGGTCCTTATAAAGGGTCAAATCGCTCATCATAGAAGGTCGATTTGGTCATATCAGATAGTCGACTTGATCTCATCGGACAGTCGACCTGGCCATCTTAAGGGGTCGATTCCATTATCCTACATTATCTATATTTGTTGTCTTTTTCCTACTATTCCAGTCTCTCTCTTATAAGAGACTGGAAATTATAAAATTAAGTGAAACCTATAAAACCTGAAAATTTATATGAAATACATGAATTCTGAAAGCATTTTTTATTCGTTGTGGAGAGTGAGGTGTATGAGACATAATTTGATATGCAAAAACAGTGCACATTCACAATATATTTTTTGGAGCACGGGAGGCTAAGGACACGGCACTGCGTCACGCTGAATTGTAAGATTCCAAACATTGAAATGAATTCAGAAACCAATATAGTTACTTTCTGCATGCTGAAATTTTTTGCAATTTTTCAGTTTGAAACCACACGGTGACAAAAAATTGATAGCTGAACGTCCAGTTACGCCTTTATCCTAAATCCCTTGGAAGCATCAAATTTGACGTTGAAAATTCAAAAGAATAAACTTAATTCCCTTGCAATCATATTCTCTCTTATTTACTTCACTCTCCACGCATATTCGAAATATCAAAAAGCAGTTTAAACTTGTTAAAAATATGTTTAAGTTCAATAAACAGCAAATTTGACCCTAAACGGCTCAAAATGACATTCACTCACTCCGAAATTGCTCTGAACCATGGTGCTCCCAACTCTCGTATCCATTCACACTGCATCCATCGCGTCGACAACTGGATTGGTTGGGGTTGGCGCGCTTATTTGAAATGATTAAATGTGAAAAGCAATTTCAAACAGCAAGTAATAAGAGTAAAGTTATTAAAAATAATACTTTGCTCACAAGAAGGACTTGTAAAGTAAAATTTTAATTATTTATTAGATTTTTTCCTTAAAAATAAATGATAGATTTTAATTTCTAAGGAAAGGAATATATTTTTCACATTAAATATGAATTTACAATCATTCCTAATATTCTTATGCACTTTGCATTTATTATTTGTTGTGAACATTGGACTTACACATTTATTCATTTAAAAAAAAACACGTCAACGGTAACTAATCAGGTTGGCCATCCGCGATGGGTCATTTGCTCTTCCGTGGATGGTCGAAATGAGTGAAAACAAGATGATTGTATTGACCATGACGAAAGGATACTTCGATTATCCCTGATAGTGAGTCTGACCTTATTAAAACACTCAGACTTGCCATGAAATAAGAGTCTCTCTGACTATGTCGAAAAAATTCTGAAACGCTCTTTAGACCATCTAGAAGAATGGACTGGCTCTCTAAATTTTGACCCTCTAACTTTGACCATCCATTTTTCTCCGTGTATGCATTGGAATTACGCATCCTAGCGTAAAGTGATTCTTAAAAAAATTTATAGATACAATTCAGGCAAAAAATTTTGTTAAAAATACAAAGTTATTGCAAGGTAAACGTCCCAGTAATCGTCACCATAAGAGATTTCTTTGACTTCAAATATTTAGAAAATTGATTTGGTAGGATTAGTTAAAAAATGATCAGTATTGATTGAAGCATTAAACGTCCTAGAATATTATAAAAATTGTTTTTACATTATATTTAATATTACTTCTTATTTATAAACAATTAAAAGTCAAAAAGCACCGATGTCCCAGTTATCGTCATTTCCAAATCTGCCATGTACTAGTAATCGTGAGTCGCTGTCCCAATCTTCGTGAAAAAGGTTAAGATTTTTTGAAATCAGTTTTTAGCGATTTGGAAGTGTATTTCAATTGTATTTTTGTATTTTAACTATACTTTAATGAAATTAAATATGTATTATTAGTTTTGTATTGATTGAGACCTCCGAGATGAAATCCGTCGAAACATAACCTCAAAATCGAATCTTCTGATAGTTCCAATACGTCTGATGGACATTATAATAATTAATCATAATGAAAATGAATTTTTTAAACAATTTATAGTTTTTTTTCCAATTAAATATATTTTCGAATAAAATTAATATTTTATTTATACGAAATAAAGTGGTCTCAAAAATTAATCGAAGTAAATATTTATAAGAATTTTTATCACGATAAGTGATAACTACAATGATGAAATTCTTTTATAGTATTGAATATTATAATTAAAAATTATTAACATTTGAAGTAACTAGATGTAGCACATTCCCGTTTAGTTATTAATCATCAAGTACGTTATGCTTTGGGCTCAACATTAAACGATTAAACTTCCATATGATTAAACATATCTATGTCACAAATCACATTCGTACTGAGTAAATCTTATTAAAAAATAAACACGTAATTTGTTAACACATAAATGATTACAAATATTGAGAATGCTACTATAATCTTAACATCACAAATTTAATGAAGCATTTTCATTGTATAAAGTCATATAACCTAATTTTTATCTATAAAATGGAAAAGTACAACATAATTACACGGGATACAAAAATTTACACACTGGTAATTTGTATAATTAACTTTTTTGCAACATAAATGATAAACACAATGACGGATAAATTGCAGTGACTAAAAAAATCATGTGTATTTGGAGGTTATATTCTGTTTACGTTGTCAAAACATTAAAACTATCAATAATTATACATCTGTTACACATTTTTCTTTATATTATGCAGTATAGATTAATGTTAGCTAATGAAAAACTACTCAATAAATGTTAACTTAACTGAAAAATGATATAAACTAAAAAATTGATAATGAAATCACTAATGTCATGCCAATATTTTACATCACCTTTTTTCAGTTTTAAGCACTAATTTATATTACAATTACTACTCACAGTAACAAGTCAGTTCTCCGATTTCATTTCACGCCTTTTTGAAATTAATTAAATCATTATTTGTAACGAAATATGGAAATAAAATTTTGACAGATTCGTCCTAGTCTTCGCGACCGGTCGCGATTACTCGAGCAACTATGCTTTTGAAATTTCCCTATAATCGTGACCGATATTTCTCGAACGAGAAGGTACTAAATGAAGATTTTACTTAATTTTATGAAAGAAAAATGATCTTTTATTACAAAAAAATAATTTTCTTCCCGATCAAGTAATTTCTTGACATATTAAAAGCTTAAGCAAAGAAACGTGTTTCCTAACCTAAATGTTAAGCTATTTTCCACGTTTCGTGATTCATCGCCGCCGGCAAGACAAATCAATTTTTTTTACCCATGTGCACTATTTGTACAAAAAAACTAATTTGGTTTCCACAACAAGCACTGTTCAAACTTACTTAAAAATATTTTAGGAATGTATTTTCATGCGGAAAATACTTACTTCTGGCGTTTACACCTCAAAACTGACGATTACTGGGACCGCCACGATTACTACCTTAAGTTGCGTCATTTTTCCAAAAAGCTAAGTTTTTTATTTCTAATATATTCTTATAACAAAAGTTTATAACAAATTTGTAGATCTTTTTTGGTTGAACAACTTTTGTCCATTCATTTTTTTTTTCGTCTCCTGTGTCGGTTTTTCAAAAATTTAATTTTTTTCTTTTTAATCTCATTTTTTACGTTTAAAAGAAAACCTACTCGTCCTATCTAAAAATTATTGATAAAAAATTTGTAAATAATTTGCAGATTACAAATTTAAAGATAAAAACTACGCATCCTATCAAAAAGTAAAAAATATTGAATGTGTAGATCTCTTTTAGGTGCATAATGTTTGTCTCTTCATCTTTTCTCGTATCTTTCATAGGTTGACCGCCAAATGGAATTTTGGATTTTTCAGTTTTTTTGTGCGATACAAATTTGAATTTTCGATTTTTCAACAAAATTCAAAAAGTTGTAATGCTAATTTTCTAAGGTGTTTAAATAGCAACGTTTTTCTAGTCTAGACAGACGGACAGACACATTCGCGAAAACCTGTTTTTTGGTTTCAGAAGGTCTCAAGACGTAAAAAAATAAGGGAAGTCCAATGTGGATTTATGTCAGGAAAATCATGTACGGATCAGATATTTAGCTTGAGACATACCACAAAAATGTTTGAGAATAAACAGAAGGCTTTCTGTGCATTTGTTCATCTAGAAAAAGCATTTGTCAAGGTGGATTAAATTAAACTTTTGAAAGTCATGAAAGAGTACAGAGTCAATGAATGACTCCTACAAGAATTAAAAACAATATATGCAGGTAGCAAAGCAAGTGTGAAGGTAAAGGGGCAACTGAGTGACTAGTGCAATATTATGCAAGGTGTTAGGCAAGGATGCGTTATGTCCTCATAGCTATTTATTATATTCATGGATAACTGTCTAAGAATGGTCCTCCTCGACGAAGAAGGTGTGGATCTCGTGACAGTGAAGGTGCGTGGGTTAGCGTAGGTAGATGATTCGGTTGTTATAGCACAGTCAATCGAAGACTTGCAAAGAATGTTAAGCAAACTGAATACTAACATGAAGAACATGGTTTTTAAAATTAACGTGAATGAAACAAAAATTATGGCGTTTGAAGGAAAGGGTTAAAAAACATTATGCAGCATTGTCTTAGACGATAAGAGTATAGAACAAGTTGATGAGTACGTGTATCTTGGTAATTTATTTACTGCTGACGAAAAGATCGATGGAGAGATAGATAGGCGTATAATTGAGGGTAAGAAGGTTATCGGCAGGGTAGAATCCACTATCAGAAGTAAAAATATATCAGATAAAGCTAAAATACCAATATATAATACTGTATTTACACTCACTGTGCTGTACGGTAGCGAGACCTGGACCTGCCAAAAAAAGGATAAGAGTAAAATTTACACGATTGGAAAAATGCACGACTGACGAAACAAGTATATCGAGGTAAAGTAAATGGAAGCGTACCCAGAGGTAGGCTGAAGAAAGAATGGTTAGAATGTGTGAATGAGACCGTAATTCGAGGAGATATAGAAAGCCATATAAACAAAAGAGCTTGCATGTGGAAATGCATGGACGTGAAGGAAGCTAGAAAAGTATGCGAGGACAGAAAAGTATGGCGACAAATAGTTCATAAGAAATGCATGTTGAAGAGTTTCAGTGGAGTGAATGACGCCTGAAATGTAAGATTTTGGAGACTAAGGGGCCCGAGTGGAGAACTTCATATGATGACTCTGTGAAGCCTTTCGCCTGGGGTTATTGCTAAAAAGATTGATCAGCGACCTGGGTGAGAGTAGTATTGCGGAACTAACGTGTTATTTGAATAAAAAACACGGGAATTCTAGATAATTTTATAAAAATCTATACCCCCTCCCTGCCTTATACCGTCTCGTACAATTCCCTTTCTCACTTTTCTCATATGAACTCCCTGATCCCCGGCTAGAACCAAGTGAGTCACGCTTATCCCGAAAGGAATATGGCTTACTACACCATGCTCCTAATTTTGTTTAAAAAAATGATAATAACAACAGGTTGATTTTGCGTGGAAAGACGACGACAACGAACATCAGTTAGAGGAAGCCACGTCACACGAACAAGCAGCGGCAATTGATGTTCTTCCTCAACCTGGTGATGATCCAGCACCACCACATCCTCCAGAGGTAGATAGCCTAATACAAACAGAGCCAGAAGCAGACGTTCGACAACCAAGAAGGCGATTAAAATGCACATACCATATGAACAGAGATATAATGCGCTTTTCTTTTTTGGCAAAGAAAAGTGGGCAAAGTGTAAGGAGAAAACATCATAAAATCTGGCAGAATCTGGCAGATGAAAAACGCTCAATATCTGTAAAGAGATTGCTTTCGACTGTTGAAATAGCTGCCATCGAAATGGTAGTGGAACAGCAGCCTCCTATTGATGAACTTTCCTTGGCAGATGTGGACAACGAAGACCTGATTGAAGTTGAAGGCATAGGTGCTAGGAATAATGAACATCAAGTACCGGATCCACTAGAACCACATCCGAACATTATTAACGATGATCTGAACAGCGAAATCCCAGAAAAACTACAGCACCTTGATAGGAATTTTAGTCATGCTCCACTAGAGTTCAGATATGTAGAACCAACAAAAAGGTATTCTCTGCCCAAGATGAACATCACAAATGATCTGCGTGTAATAATAGAATACCTAAACAGCAAGGTTTTACCTATACATTTGAACGCAACACAAACTGCGTTAGAAGTGCAAACTCTTGTATCCTGTGGAGCTGTGGCAACCATTAGAACGTTGGGCCGCAGAACTAGGCCTACAAATGCAGTCTTTGCCCCAGGAAGGGAGCGAGATCCACTATGGAAGATCAGGTTGGATATGGATGCCAGCAAAGTCAGGTGTGAATTGGGTCGACTGACTCGATATAAAAAAGGAAATAGAACCAGAAAGCTGATACACCATTTTAATGGCAACGGCCATACCACGCTGGAAACACCAGTTCCCGTTAGATCACTGAAGTTAAGCAGTGTTGGGCGCGGTTAGTACTTGGATGGGTGACCGTCTGATACTACTGCGTTGCTGTTGGCGGTGGTGGGTGTGGTGAGCCCACACTTGTAGTTATTTACTACAAGAAACTATCCACCTAGAAACACTACCCGAATCGGGTAGTGTCACGCTTACCCCTAGAGGCTCGCCGAAAGGGAAATAGCTTAATGGTATATATATATATATATATATATATATATATATATCCACCCTGAGAACCTCGAGACATTCACACCAGCAATATTGGATAAGATTATAGACTCCCAACGGCAAAGACTCGATGTCCTTACTGCTAGACTGCGTCGGTACGAGAAAAGTAGTGCAAGAAGGCAACAAAATCGAACCTCCAAGACAGATGAAAGAAGGTTCTATCGTGAACTGAGTGTAAAGCAAAATAACCAGCAAGACACCGAAGTCCCTCAATTGGAAGACATGACTAACTACTGGTCGGATGTTTGGGGAAAAACTAAGAGAAGCAATTTGGACACTGCGTGGTTCCAACTAGAGAAAGCAAGAGCAAGCAATAACCCCGGAACGGAGCTGACTAACATCACAGCTTCAGATGTTTCAACGTTTTTGAAAAGGGCAAGTAACCGGAAACCTCCAACTTCTGGTACAAGTACCTGACAAATGTGCATTCTGCGTTGGCAAGGTATTTTCAAAAGATCATCGAACACCCAGATCTGATGCCAGACTTCATGCTCAAGGGTACTACGTATATGTTGCCTAAAAACCCAGACGCTCAAAATCCATCTGAATTTAGACCGATAGCCCGTCTTCCAACAATTTATAAATGCCTTACAGCCATCATTGCAGATAAGGTATATTCTCACTGCGACGAGATTGACATCCTAACAGAAGAACAAAAGGGCTGCGGTAAAAACTTGCAGGGCAGTAAAAAGTTAGTCACCATAGACGCTGTTGCCAAGACGCGAGCTCGTAAAGATCAAAGAAACTTCCACATGGCATACATTGACGACAAGCAAGCGTTTCCTTACGTACCACATGACTATTTTCTTGAAGTCTTAAAAATGTACAAAATCTGCCCACGCATCATCGACTTTCTAAGTCGTGCGATGATGTTTTGGGGTACAAGAATCAAGTATTTCGATCATGAAAAAACAAGGATAACTAGATTAATACGCATTACGACGGGTATCTTTTCGGGAGACTCCTTTACTGCATTGAATTTCTGTTTAGCTTTGAACCCATTGAGCAAAACACTAAATAGCATGCCTCATGGGTTCCGAATACATGATAATGAGGATGGTCACCAAGTAACCCATCTTATATACATAGATGACCTGAGGCTATACGCTAGTTCGGTACAGAAACTGCAGCAAGTGATCGATGTCACAAAGCAGTTTTCCAATGATATCCACGTGGATTTCGGACTAGATAAATGCAGAATAGTGCATTTAATCAGAGGAGAATTAGGAACCGCAGAACTAGAGAACAATTTCGAGAATGACATCGAGACAATGGCTGAATCTAAGAGTATTCAGCATACGATAGTTAAGAAAAGCCTAACAAATGTGAAACATGCATCTATTCATTCTATTGTCATTTCGGCTACAGGCAATGTGCACGCTAGATGCACTGAACATCTTGAACATTCAGGGGTCCGCAGGGTACTCGTAACAGCTCAGAAGGCGGTTTTATTAAATACCTGTCGCATTGTGAGAAACTTTCTAGACCATCAGGAAGCAAATGACTAAAAACCTGTGGATTGGCAGATTGTAGCTCTAAGAAAGCATCCAGAGGTGACTGTTATCACCTTCAACGCTCGCGGCAGCTGTGTATGGATAACAGCGGTAAAATATGAACTCCAAACTACAGAATGCTAGTCATTTTGTACCTACGACATCACCGCAGCAAATTTCAGACATCGTATTAAATTAACTTATAACATCCTCATCTCACCAGTCACTTGAATTAGTCCGTGGCTACGATGAAAAGTTGGGTTCACCCAAGAACAAGTTAAATAAAAAAAATAACAAATAACAAATGAGAAAAATTTAGTTATTTAGACCACTATGCTAGAAGATTTTATTTTATTTTTAGTTTCTTCGGGAATCACTCGAATTGAAGCTTTTGGCGTATAATATTGAGGTAACAAATAAAAACTGATATTTTTAAGTTTAATTTCTATAATTGCTGTGTTATAGCTTTTTTTATATCAGTGGATAAAAAACGACAAAAATGGTGAAATTTTTGGTTTTTAGACTCCCATGCTGGAAGCTACATTTTAGCCTGATTTTCTTCGGAAATAGCTGGAATTGAAGCTCTTGGCATATATAATTGAGATGAAAAATAACTTTTGCCATGTTATAATAGAAAGTAGAAGCAGAAGAAAACGATTTTTATCATTTTATATTTCTCTTATATTTGATGAATTTGTTGAAATTACTAAATTTGTTAATTTTTTTGAAGAAATAAGCAATAAAAAACCTGCTTATTGCCTTTTTCAGCGTGAACGCAAATGTCCTTATCTTGGCTCAAATTGGGGCGAAAGTTCAGTCATCTGGGCAATTTCAAATGCTGTAAAATCTGAATGACTGCTTGCCCAGTATTGACTTTTTCCTGAATTGTTGTAACCGTTAACAGTCATTCAAGCGAGAGTTCCCGGAATTCTTTTATTCTGGAAACACGCGATTTTATCGCAACACGTGGATTTCGTGACGTTTCGAAGCCACCGACATGCTTTTCCATTCCCTGGGACAGGACAGGTGGAAAATCGCACGTGAGAGACGAACGTGTCTCTCGGAAAACGCCAATTGAATCAGCCGTTTGATAAACCCCAAGTGTCGGGGTGTAAGCTATGTATTCTTTTTATTTTAGAAGGAAAATCAGTCCGAAACTGATATTCTGAACTACTGGGACGCACGTGAATGTTGGCAAAATACCAGCATATCAATCAATCTGTGGGATCAAGTGATGCCGTAATAATAAGTAGATATAGATCAACCTGTCGGTGTAACGATTTTTTAAATAGATTTTCTACCACTTGCCAATATAAGCTTATATCTGTGAATTAAATATTATTTATTACAAAATTTGTAGGCAGCGTAGGGTGCCCTGTTTTTTTTTCATTTGGTGAATTGTTAAGAATGTTTCAATTATAAAAATGAGCCATTGTTATTCAAAATTGTAAGAAAAATACGGCATTGTCTACGATGTAAAAAAAAAAGTACAATTAGCTGTATTTGAATAAACAATTATAACAAGAACTAATTTTTTTATGAAATACACTTCGTTTTTTTTTTTTTTTTGAAATTCGCGATAACTATCATGACACTGTTTTTTTAAATATTTTCGTTTTGAGTGTTTAAAGTTTTAATTTTTTCAGTTTCGATCTCTTCAAAGATAAAATATATCAATTTTGAATATAGTTCACTTTGATTTAATCCAATTTTTAGTCGAATACGTACAGCGAATAGAAGACTTATATGTTTGTAAATTTGTGTTGTTGTTCTCCATGCTCCACTATAACTTTTGAAAAAGTGAACATATTGTCATAAATTTTTTTCTTAATTGTAGGTGATAATAGCCAGAGTGACACAGGCGCATTAACATTCGTACTTGTGAATCACAGCCACATACATCCACGAAAATGTTACATTAAAAATCGATTCTTCTATCTGTATTGAATACCACGGACAATTATTGATTGACTTGAATGAAAGATCTCAGAATCAATGACAAAACAGTAAAGAATTAGTTGTATGCATGAAACTTAGGCATAAATTGTTTATTGTTTTCGAGAAGAGCCGCAGTGATCGATTTATTTGAATGCGTTGACTATGAAAGGGGTCATAACAATACCCAAAAATGAAATTTTCAAGGTTAAAATTAAAAAATTTATTTAAAAAAAATATATAAATGCAGAAAGAGGTATTCTAGGTGCTAGGGGGTAGCGTGTTTGTTAAAGACGCTTTACTGGAGAAAAGACAGCGTTGAGTAAGATCACGTCCTTACCCCATTTTCAGTAGCCCTTCTCTTCATTATGCCTGTTCTACTCAACATGTAAAGTAAGAGAGGGGCATATTTTTTAAAGTAGCTATATTATAAAAAGTGAAGACGAAAGTGAAAAACACCCCTACTCATTTTGGGGTGCAGCGAGCGTGGCCCTTATTTTTAACTTTTCGAATTTCTTTCGGTTAATATTTACGGGTCGCGCAAAGAAAATGAAGTTTCCTATTGATTTAACATGGGAAAAAGTCAGCTTTTTCAAATCTAATATTTAAACGCGATGATATGTTACAAATAATTCCGTATTTCAGTATATTGTTAAAAATTTGTCCGAGAATAAAAATCAATCATAACTTTTGTGGATGAAGGACTTTAAGCCACTCTTATGGGTGCCCAAAGAAAACCCCATAAGTGACAAATTTGAATTCTACGCGATATAATATTCCGATTTATTAACGCTTTTGGAAAGTTTTTTTTCATAAATAATCATCAATCGGTAATTCAATAAAATACATTCATCTGTTAACTGATTTTCAATTGTCCCAACAATTTGAATTTGTTTAAACATTTGTTTTTTTTCAGTTGAGTCGCGAAATAAACGTATTTTATGAACCTCATGAGTTGCCCTCACTACTTCGCGCATCATGGAATCGGAGGCGAACCTCCAAATAAGACCGCGCGTGGAAATTGCGTTTTGATCTTAATTTTTGCTTTGAATAATAGTATAGTAATGAAAATTTCAATTGATTGTAATCTCATTAATCTATTGTTAATACTTATTAATATTTATACATTTTTTATACACGTATATTAATAAAAATTGTTAATTATCTCAGAAAAGGTAACACAAAGTAACATATCCGTCATCTTTAATCTACAAAGAATTAAAAGCATTTGAAAAAATAATCGGAAGAGATTACAAACGAACATTATGTGATGTTATGTTTTTGTGTTCACTCCAAAAATCTAATTTTTACTAATAGCATACACAAGATGCAATTAAGGAACAATAATTCACATGTACTTACCAGGTATTACACGAATTCAACATTAAAAACTGGATTAGAATTATGCAATCTATGTTAGATTGCCACACTTTGCGCGTGAAATTCATCGAGTGCAAGCGGTCCTATTCGGAGGTTGAACCGAGAATTTTTCGTGGTGATTTCGGACCGCGGGTGGGGGTAACTCATTTCTCGGAATTATATTCCCCTACAAGTCCGAGCACGGTCTTATTCGGATATATAATATTCAATAATTAATTTTTTTAAATTAAAATTATTTAAAAAATGTATTTTATTTTATGGTTTTCATTGAAAATAAACAAATGACTCACACACATTAAATATGTGGAAAAATTGAAGAAAGCGCATTTTGTCCTCTCTACCGACAAAAAACACATAAATTCAGTAAAATAAAATTCATTTTCTCCACAATTTAAATTTGTTTAGACATTTAAGACTCTTCTTGGAAAACAAAGTAGTACTTAAAAATATTTCAATCTTTTGAAAAATGAAAAAAATAAAATGTTTCAACAAAATACTTTTTTTAAACAATTTAAATTTGTTTAAACATTTACAAGTATTCTGAAAAACAAATAAGTTTTAAAAAATAATAAAATCCGTCGAAAATTTGGTGAGATAGAATGTTTTTCCTGCTTTTTTTTAGGTAAATTATATACCAGGTGTATAAGCTTAAATCCGCTGTTTGCTCATAGATGGCGTTAGTGAGCCTATGAAGCTACCATGGACACGCCATACTTTTTTTTTATGAGTTTGATATCTGTCAACATGTAATCAGTGCAATGCACATCATTAGCAATTGTATACAACAACATATTTGGTAATCATGTGTAGTTTTTTTTTGCCAGAAAAAGAGCATATGCGGGAAGCCTTGGGAAAGATTTTGAGGGTTGGCCGGGATCAACCTACGATTTCTTGCGCTTAGGATTCTCGAAATATATCCACTTCTCACCGCCCGTCACAATCCGATGCAGGAACGTCTTTCTTTTTTGTCTGGCGAACAAGATTTCGCATGTGTTTTGGTCTTGCTCCATCTGCCTATCGGTCAATTCATTCGGCATCCATTTTCCGATCTTTTGAACCTTTTCCATGGCACATAGACGCATGGAAATGGCTACTTGAGTAACACCCAATTGCTCGGCAAGCATTTTTTGCGATTGGATATCGTCCTCGTCCAAAAGAGCCTGCAATTCATGGTCCTCAACCTTCCTGGGCCGATTTTCACGCTTCTTGTTGCTCAGGTCAAAATTGCCGTTTTTGAACCGCCGAAATCAAACTCTGCACGTTGTTTCCGATAAAGTACTGTCAACATAGGCCTCCACAAGTATTCGATGCGATTTGGCAGCCGATTTCTTCAAATTGAAGCAGAAAAGCAGAGCTTCCCGCATATGCTCTTTTTCTGGCAAAAAAAAACTAGACATGATTACCAAATATGTTGTTGTATACAATTGCTAATGATGTGCAGTGCACTGATTACATGTTGACAGATATCAAACTCATAAAAAAGAAGTATGGCGTGTCCATGGTAGCTTCATAGGCTCACTAACGCCATCTATGAGCAAACAGCGGATTTAAGCTTATACACCTGGTAGTTGAATAAACACACATTATTTAAATAATTGTAAAATTATTTAAACAAATTATTTTATTTTTATCATTGATTAAACAATTCATAACGTCTATATCGTACCTTCATTTCGCGACTCACCTGAAGAAACAAATGCTTAAACAAATTCATATTTTTTGAACAATTAAAAAATGACTGGGTATTCTTAAATTATCAATGATTTCTTATTTATGAAAAAAAAAATTGTTTGAAAGTGTTAATGAACCGCAGTATTACGTAAAATTCAAATTTGTCACTTATGGGGTTTTCTGTAGAGACCCATAAGAGTGGCTTAAGGTCAATCACCCTTCAAAATTTATGATTGATTTTTATTTTCTAACGAATTATGAACAATATACTGGAATACAGCATTTTTTGTAACATATCATCGCGTTTAAATATTAGACTTAACAAAAAGGTGACTTTCTCCCATGTGAACTCAATGAGAAACTTCATGGTCTTTGCGCGACCCCGAAATATAACCTGATTACGCTCAAATTTGAAACAGATTTTTTTTGGACATTTGAGCATAACTGGAAGGTGAAAGCAGATAAATTCTCCAAACAAAATCCACCAAGTATAAGTAAGAACCACCCTAGTGTAGCGTGTTTTGGTAAGAAGGCTATATCTGAAAAAAGATATTGCTAAGTATGAACACACCCTTACTCCTTTTCCAGTAGCTTTTTTCATGACCTGGAACGTGAAAATACAACTATAACAACTATAACAACTATATAACTGTAACCTTTTTGTTCATTGTGTGAAAAGTGCAAATACAACGATATCCCGTTTCCAGTAGTCCCCTTTTATCCCGAAGAGTAGAAAGAAGGGAAATTCTAGAGGGTAGCATTTTGTTTAAAGAGGCTATACTGGAAAAAGGGTAGGCGTGAGTGGAAGCACTACCCTACCCCCTTTTCAGGAGTTCAGTTAGATGCCAATTAAAATGAAGCGAAATTATGAAGAATTTAACCAAAATCATCACAGAGACTTTATACAATGTAGGTTTAAAAACTTGAGGAACAAAAAAAAATGTAGTAGAAGAAAATGATTGAAATCTTGAAATTCATTATGGAACTTTGAAATTCCTATACGTAATACTGAATTATAATATTAATAGTAAAACATATATATATACCATTAAGCCATTTCCCTTTCGGCGAGCCTCAAGGGGTAAGCGTGACACTACCCGATTCGGGTAGTGTTTCTAGGTGGATAGTTCTTGTAGTAAATAACTACAAGTGTGGGCTCACCACACCCACCACCGCCAACAGCAACGCAGTAGTATCAAACGGTCACCCATCCAAGTACTAACCGCGCCCAACACTGCTTAACTTCAGTGATCTAACGGGAACTGGTGTTTCCAGCGTGGTATGGCCGTTGCCATAGGAATGACTATATATCTAAAGCACTAAAATTGATTCGTCTTTTATGTATATTATACACTGAAAAGTATGAAATAAAAAAATTTTGCATGCGCTATCTATACATTTTATATTATATGCATCATCAGTATTATAGTTAAATTTAATAATAAAATGGATATCATTAAGCCATTCCCCTTTCAGGATAGGCGTGACACTACCCGATTCGGGTAATGAAGTAATGAACTATTCTAGGTTGATAGTTTCTTGTAGTAAATAACTACAAGTGTGGGCTCACCACACCCACAATGTGCCAACAGCACTCAGTTTTCTCGAATGGTCATCCATCCAAGTACTAACCGCGCCCAACGCTGCTTAACTTCAGTGATCTGACGAGAAATGGTTTTTTCAGCGTGGTATGGCTGTTGGCGATGATGGATGATTCTTTAAATTTCAGAATAAAATTTTTCACTTGAAAATATTTAATAAAAATAAAATAAAATCAATCTGCGTCTTTGACAGTGTTACATCTATAAAAATCATATGTACATCTGGAAGGGGGCGGGGGGACATTTACAATAACGTATATAATAAAGTATAATATATTCTAATTTCATATATACAATACATGATACTGCCGAATGTGATGATTGATTCAAGGTTTTCAATTTAACATCTTTCTAATTTGAAAACCACAATATTGACTTTATTTATTTCAGTTTAAAAATTTTTCAAAAAACTCTGAAGAAATTACATTTATTTATATTTTATTGAACTAAACATTTTTTGCTACATGAGTTTCAATTATTGAAAAAAAAACACAATTTAATATGCTTTTGTTCAATCTCGGATCTGCCGAATTCAATTTGAGGTTTCAAAGCTATTTGAAAAAGGCAACAAAGTGAAAAATGAGATTAACTGAATTTCAATGCTTTCAACAATGTCAAAATATTTCATAATAAAATTCTCTTATTCAAATTTAATTTTTTTTATTCATATCAAATATTAGCATTTGAATGTCGTTTTATAAATGAAAATGTATTCAAAGCATTTCAAATTGAGAGAAGGTTTAAAAGTTCAAAATTTTAGATATATTATTTGAACTGAAAAATCATACATCAACATGAGCAGGACTTCCTATCTTTCAATTTCGAAAAAAATACTCTGCACTCGCTTTCTCCGTTAATGTGGTTGTATAACGTTTCCCCTCTCGATTCAAATAATCGGCTCGTGCAAACAAGTGGAGGAAATAACCTCTCGTAACGTTTACGCTTCAGTGTAAATAAAACCTCGGGCAAAGAGCCAGGAAAAAATTACATACGCATCCTTCAGCGTTTCCCTTACAGTACGGGAGTTCATATTGAATCCCCTCAATTTATATTTCGTTCGAGATTGATCCGAGAGAAAAAGGTAAAAGATAAATAGAAATGGAAAATAAAAGACATGATAATGTTAAAAGCATGAAACAGATAGAAAAAAATATATCAATTTATTTATTTTCGATAAAGCATTCTATACTATACACTAAGTATATTGTTTTGATTAAGAATTTGTTAGAACTTCAAAATTTCAAATATTCAATTAAAAAAATATAACGATAAGTTGTTGAAGATGATGAAACACAATCGGGCTTGAAATTATTCAAATGTATTTCTGAATCGCTTTCCAATTATTCTCTCCGCTTACTATGTCCATTCTAGGACTCTTCTCTCTCTTTTTTTAAATTAATTTAGCTCTGAATTCCCATGTGAAATTCAAAAAAAAGTACAATGTTGAATTTTTGGATAACCCTGATGTTGCTGGTGATCATCAGGATTGAGTATATAGAACTGTAGTTAAATTAAAAATATTAGCACAAACCATTTTTTTCAAATTTTTCTTTGGATCCTCTTCCGAAATTAGTTACAATTAACGATGACCATATTTTTCTTGATTTTCCAAATCATACAAATTGCTCCATTTTAATGTGTCTGTACATTCTTCGCGAGTAAAAAAAAGTGCCATCAATGGAATCACAAAGAGACCCCAAATAAAGTACAACTAAAGTACCGAGTATGAGATAAATCAGTACTATAAAGTTACCAAGTTTTCTTAACATTTCTCACGACTCAAAAATGGACGCAAGAAGTACAAAAGTTTTATTGAATTTATTCTTATATTTTTTACAAGTAATGCCCGGAATTATGTCTTTAAAAAGTACGGCTGAAATATAACTAAACTGAAGTACCAAACAAGTTTCAAATACGTTCTGTTGCAGCAGAACTTTTTGGGGTCAAAAGAACTTAATCACTTTGAAAATTTTACAAACCCTTACTCATATTTAAAAAAAATTGACAAACAGTCTGGCTGAATAAGATATTTTGGGAGAAAAATTGTATTAAAGTTCTATTTTATTTTGTGAAAATTTTCCATAAGTGGCCGTGGAAACCATTTTTCAAAATACGTTATGAGTCCTGTTTCATCATAACTTTTTTGACAGATGAATTTGGACTTATAAATAATTTAAGGGAAGAAAATTAAGTAGGACTTTTCTAGTAATTTTGTTCTAAAAAGTCCTGATGAAATAGAATGTATTTTAACTTTTTTGTCACTTTAGTCCTATTTTCTCAATACTTTTCTGAGACATAAATCTTATGAGCACTTGTAAAGACTGTGTAAGAAAATAAAATGAAACTTTTTTAGTACTTTTTTCGATTCTATTCGGAAACCTAATGAGATCCCAATTGGATCTTTTTACTCAAATCAGATTGTTTAATGAAATATATAGTTTTCAAATCCTTAAAAAAAAGTGTTACCTTTGATCTTAAAATTTATATTGTGAGTATTTATTACAGTGGATCCTCAAATTTCTTTCTTAATAATAAGTTGCATCAAGCTGTTACGTTACATTTGCCAATTAGTCCCTAAGTTCCTCGATTTTGTCTGCAATGGATCAGGGACGACGACAAGCCAAAGTTGAGAATAAGATTATAAAAAAGTATTTATTTGGTTGCTTTGGCTTTTACAATTGTAATTATAATTGTTAGCGAAATTGTTTTAAAAAAAAACCATTCTGGTTAGTTTACGTGAACACTCGCGTGTAACAATTGACACCTTAGATACAAATAGTTATCCACTTGTTTATTTTTGTCTTGTAGCTCGTTTGGGTTTTAATGGTTTACATGTGCTTTTTACATATAGATTTTGTGAAACCAAAGGTTGGTACCGCACTGAGATCCAATGTATGCCGATGATTACAGTTAATTGTTAAATGTTCGATAAACTCCAGAATAGATTGGCCTAATTCACTTGAACTGAGACTCGTTTGAGACTGACTGGACTGAAATTGTAACTGAACTTGAACTGGACTTCTGAATGAACTGAAACTCAATTGCAACTGCAACTTAGAATTGAGTCTGAGGCTGATAAGACCGGCAACTAAGGTCCGAGAACTGAGATCCAAACTGAAGCCTGAGATTTTAAACTTCAGACAGCCCTGTGGTACTTGTCCTTTTTCTTACATATTTTTATCTCCTAAGATAAATTATTTTTACCAAGGATATGAAATGTTGTTCACCCCGGAGACCACTGGGGGTGAAAGTCCGTTCTTTGCCCCCGAAGAGAAGGCCATCAGAGTCGACGTTCTGTATACCCTATTTTTTTATTTTATACACAATTTTATTTCAAATTGAATCTACATTTATCTTAGAAACTGGAACTCCAATTTGAACTGCAAGAGCAGGTTTATTTATTTTTGAGACTTGGAAGTTTTGGAAGGAAATCGAGGAGTAACTTGAGTCGGATCTCACGGTCAAGGCGATTCTTTGCTAGACTTGATGATTTCATAAAGAGATCTTCCAACTTTTGCACCCTTTCATCGATCCTCGAAGGAATTGGGCCACCGCTTGTGACGCAACCCCTCCTCTCATTCACCCCTGCCATTCTACACAACCAATACCACCCCCACGAGTATTCATCGCGCCCGAACAATTATTTATATCGACTTTTTCAAATGACAACGACAAGTACTTTGTGACACGTGTCCCACTAGGCCAACTAGGAATCCCTGGGATACGTGACACGTGCGTAAATCATTATTGAGTTTCGCCATTCGCCAAGGGGCGAAGCTCGCGAACTTTCGACTGCTATCTATTATTCAGGGATTACGGGATCTTTACGAGAGAAACGCCCGAACAATGTGGAAGACCTCCATTTATCGCGAAATCCGCGTTTGAGTTGACAAACAGTGATGGCAGCTCAAGGGATGTGGGGTTTCCGACTTCGAAATTAAGCTAGGATTAGAGAAACTCTCCTTCGTTTTGTAAACCAGATGGAAAGAAATTGCTTCCATCGAAGTGGCTACGTAAACAGATGAACAATGTTCCATTGTTTGCTTTTCGAGGTGCTTTTTTTATTTTATGGCTATTATTTTTATTATTTTATTCTATGATAAAGTCCAGCAAGTACAATTTTTCATTTGTGGGGGGGGGATTTGTATAAAAATAAAAATGGAATAAACATGAATATGAATAATTATTTTATTATTCATTAATTAATAATACTGATTTATACCATAGATACTTTGAAACAGACCAATAAACTCTAATATATCGTTTTTACTGAGTTTTAAATTTGATTCTCTATCAAAATTTACAAAAAATTTCAGAAAATTGAACACAGTTTTTGATTTGTCTTTATTTCTGCATATTATTTCAATTCTCCTGAATTATTTATTGTCTTACGAGTTTTGAGTTTAGAACTGTACAGCAAAATTTGAATCATACATACATATTTTAATCTTATTGTAACCTCTTTAATCAGTGAAATTTAACGACTCTTTTTGTTTTTCATGATATTTAGATCCGTTTTTAACAATAAGATAACAGACAATGATTTAGCTTGTATTTTTGTTTGATGAAGGGTTTTCTGATGAACTTTAATGTTTAATTTGATAAAATTATTTTACTTTCACGTGACGGTACTTATTTTCAATTTTTTGCTTGGATTTGAGCAGATTTCATTGCAATTAAGATTCTAGCCTCTGATATCTGCGGTCATTTTAAAAATTAGTGAGATCCTCGTTTAATAATCATCATACATTGTAATAAATTTTAAAATGAATTAGACATGATTAATATCGTTTTTATTGAAGAGTTTAATAGAGGACATGTGATACGTCCTTCTTGTAGCGCATTTAAATTCATTTATACCAAACCACTACTTAGGCTCCTTTTTCACAAACGGCTTCAATTAAAGTATTCAAAATAAAATTATACTATTCTAAATACAAATATTTTGTATAATATAAAATTAGAACTTTAATTTCAAGGCCTTCAAGTTTGGATAGTATTTAAAAAACACTTAACATTGTATTTTTCTAGTTTTGTCGAGATATGATGATTATCATATTTGCTTTGGGCCCTTTTTAAACCTATTTTGTTATTCAAAATAATTAAAATAATAAATTTACAGCAAAGAAGTGTCGATCAGTAGGATTTCAATTTATGTAAACCTGCGATTAATTTGTCACAAATTTATAAAAATAACATGAGAAAAACCATTTCTATAAAATCTTCTCGCCTGCAATAAGCAGGTTCCTGGTTTTTTAAAAATTTGCATATGTAGCTGTGAACGCGTCAATTTTAACAATAATTTTTTAATGATAACTCGTAAACGGATAGAACTATAAAGTTAAAACATGTTTGGAGAGATTGTGTCCAAAATCGGGTAAGTTTTTAATCTGATTAGATTTCGTTCAAAGGAAATCGTTTATAATTTAGATCTCACACTTCATACGCTTGGAGAATATTCTTATTAAATAGGACTCGATGATACAATTTCCCAATGTAAATAATGGTATGGAGGCTAATGATGCTTGAAATATTTTCTTCTAATTTATACACGGAGAGACTACAAAGCTTCGAATGATTAAATATAGTAAACAAAACAAATATAATGTACTTTTAATGTACATCTAGATAATTCATAAACGTGGATGGAAATTATTAAAAGATTATATGTACATGTATAAGGAACATAAACATGCGTCTTACATGTTGCTGTCATCAAGTCCTGAATGAAAATGTCAAATTTAAATCTTGGCCAGGAATTGCAAATTTAAAATGGTCGTTTAGAGAAAGAGAAGCAGTGTTTAATAATATCAATTTTTCATTTGAAAAAATGTTACAATTCAAGACGTGCAAACATAATAAAAAACCAATAATGAAAACAATACTTATTTTTTTCACGGAAAGATTTTCACCTTGCTTTTCACATTATATTTTTACATTCTCATTCTAATGAGAAGGTATTGGTTTTATGTAAAATTTGACATAGTCGGTTTTCATCAAATCTCCACGTTTTGAGACCCCCTGA
>CAKNYM010049378.1:127106-159098 GCA_932195095.1 Andricus curvator
TTAAAAGTTTGTCATAAGGACAACCGCAGGATTTCGCCGGGAGCGGGTGCTAATCTGAAAAATTGCACCCGCTCCCAGCGAAATCGCGGTAAAATTTCAGCTGTAACCACGTCTCACGACCGTGAGATAGGTGGTTACAGTCTGCGACGAACTCAATACGATGGTCCGGCAAAAGTCTCGTGCCCCTGAGGACACGGAGCGACCCAAGGACGACCGCCTTCTGCATTTTCCCCGCAAGTGTCTCAGCATTTTTTTGACACGCAGGGATGCTTTTCAGGCTATTAACCAGTGAAACCTTGGCACTTCCAAGAGCGCCGATGATCAAGACGATTAGCTTAACAGAATATTCCGGGTATAACCCTCGCAACTCCCTTATAAGGTCTTTATACCTCTCTTTCTTTTCTTTCTCCTTGGCTGTGACGTTTTCGTCAGCTGGTGCCGAAAATTCGATAACGAACATGGTTCGTTTCTCGAAGTCAAGGAGAACTATGTCAGGCCTCGAGTGCGCAACAGAAACAATTGTCGAGAATATGAAGTTCCAGTATATGCGGCACTTCTCATTTTCGACAATTGACTCTATTTCTCTAGGAGCGTTTAGCGGAGAAGTATTTGGGCTAATGCCATAAGAGTGACAGAGATGGTAATAAAGCACTCTTAGTGCCGCATTGTGCCTTTGGATGTAGGTCGTTCCCGCATGAGTTGGACAACTAGATAGTATGTGTCCTAGATGCACGGGGTGTGCATGACACGCTCTGCAACTATCATCGGGAATGTCTTGGCTCAAAATGTGGCGACGGTATGCTAGAGTGGAAATGACACCGTCTTGACATGCCAAAATGAAGCCCTCCGTGCCCGACTTCAATCCGGGTGATCTAAGGAAAGCAAACGTTAGCTCATACGACATCGACTGATCTTCCACATTTCTGTGGAAGATGCCGTGCATCCTCTTGTCAAAGAGCTGTTCGTGGAAGTCTTTCTCCTGTGCTTTCTTAATCCGGGCCTTCAGGAGTGAGTATTCAAGATGGATAAGATTTGATGCATTTTGCTCACCCCTAGTATTGAAGTCAAGGCCGAGTGTTTCAGCAGCCTCCTCCGCTGATTTGTACAGAAACGCCCCTTTTCCCACTTCTTCGTGTTTCCTGACCATTTTAAGAAGAGGGTCTTGTCCATTTGCAACTATATGTGCTGTACCCAGAATGAGTCTGTTGTGAAGAAATTCAAGATTCAGTATTCCGCGACCACCTAGGCGGCGTGAGATGTAAAGTCGCGGAACAGAAGACTTAAGGTGCATGCTCTTATTCATGTGCAAAACCTTTCGCGTCCCGATATCAAGGGATCTGAGCTCGTCTTTCGTCCATGGAACCACTCCAAATGAATAGAGTACTACCGGGACGGCAAGCATGTTCGTTGCAGATACTTTGTTTCTCGCCGACAGTTCGGAAGACCAAATCTGCCGGATGAGACGTTTGTATCTGCATCGGAGAGTATCCTTTATAGATGTCGCGTCCTGAATGCGGCTCTGTGGCACGCCCAGGTATGTTTAGGTCTCTCCAGCGCAAAGGTGTCGTATAGCGCTTCTGTCAACGAGCTCAGGATCTTCGGGGATGCCATTAAGTTTTCCTTTCTTCAAATTAACCTTGGCGCATTTCTCTAACCCGAATTCCATTCCAATCTCTTGAGTGTACTCTTTGACAATTTTCAGAGCTAGATGTAGTTTCTCTTGATTCCTAGCATAGATCTTAAGATCATCCATGTAAAATACATGAGTGACCTTATGCTTTCGGTTTCCAGGTTTTCCGCAGAGATACCCTTCGGAATGGCGAAGTGCGAGAGATAGTGGCAATAATGTGAGGCAAAAGAGGAGAGGGCTCATGGTGTCGCCCTGAAATACACCTCTCTGAAAGGTGATACTGTTAGTGATCACACGATGTTTTCCAGATGAGATAGTAAATCTGGTTTTCCAAAGCGGCATTAATGTCTCTATGCACCTCACGATGTGTGGATGAACCTTTAGGCTTTCCAACAGACAGATGATAAGTCTATGGGAGGTTGAATCGAAAGCTTTCCGGTAATCAATCCAGGCCATCGATAGAAATCGCTGATAGTATGCTGCGTCTTTACAGACACATCTATCGATGAGCAAGTTCTCCCGACATCCCGCTACGCCTTTCTTTGAGCCACGTTGTTCATACATCTCTCGCCATACAGGTCCAATTGTCCGAACAATCCTATCATTTAGGATAGCTGTGAAGATCTTATACAGTGTGTTCAGACAAGTTATTGGCCTGTAATTCTTAGGGTCAGCTAAGTTGCCCGTCTTCGGCAGGAGCACTGTGCGCCCTTCCACCCACCACCCCGGAATAGGCTCTTCCGACTTTAGATATGAGGTAAAAATTCGGGCCAGATGCTGGTGGGTTGAAGGAAACTTCTTCCACCAGAAGGTCTTGATGCCATCTGGTCCCGGAGCGGAATAGTTCTTCATGCCTCTTAATACGTTTTTCACCTCCTCGGTAGTGATAGGTGGGCATTCCTCCTCAGCTGTGATAAGGGCATTGCACAGCTCCTTGAAGCTGTTTATGTTCTTTGAGCCTTCTTTAAGTGGATGTTGGATTTCGTAGACTTCTCTCCAAAATGCTTCGACCTCCTCTGGTTTGGGCGGATGGTCGACAGTAACTGGAGGGTCTTGGAAGAGTCGAGATGGGTCAGACGAAAACTGTTGATTTTCTCTGACCCACCTCTCTCTCCGCTCTAGACTTCTCCTAGCGTCAGATAGTACTCGTATTCTGTCAACAATATGCTGCCTGATGGTCAGTAGCTTTGACTTGTTGATTGTGTGATGACGGATCCGCAGTTCGCGCGTGAACTGTCGAACCTTGGCAGTGAAAGTCCTGCCAGATGTTATGTAGTCAATCACACACTGAATGCGGGACGCGTACTGTCTTGCCCAGCCTATCTTTGTGCTAAGTTGATGCATTCGTCTTTTGGTCTTATGATCAACCGTTGGTTTTGTTTTACGGTTTGCATCTGCCAAAGTTCTCGCTGCATTGTACACACTACAATTGATAGTCCAGAGGTCGGATTCTTCGGAAAAGTCTCCACGAAGCTCATCATCCAGTTCAGTCAGATCTTTGGGCTTGGGAGAAACCTGAATGTTAATGTTTCTCCGGGTCTTGAAGCATCGTTCTCCCTCTATTGGATGCCTGTTCGAGGCTGGTCTCAGTGTCGCCTCTCTTTCTCTGTTGCCTGCTTGTTCTGGCTGCGGTTGTGTAGGCGCTCCGCTTATATAACCCCTTTTCCGGAGGTCCTCGGCACGGTTTCGCAGCCGTTTTTGCGAAAAATCCGAGAGCTCTGGGTGTTTCTCGCACCACAGAGCATGCAGTCGCGCCATGTAACCTTTTCGTTCAGGGGCTATACTGGTATCATAGCACTCCAGCAGGTCGTCCCTGAGTCGATCCGTCCACTCAAAAGTAACGAGATTTCGCCGGTCAATCGCATTGACTCCGTCTTGATTGGCTCCCCCAACTCTAGGGTAGTCGGCATTGTTGTCCGCCCCATTGTCGGGAGCCCTGCGCGTTCGATTGTTTTGAACCGCACTTCCTACAACTATGTTTGGTGTTGTCATTGTTGTTCCCACGAGCAGCTAGGGAAAAGGGTTAGTCCATCCTTGTAGAGCCCCGCGTGCAAGGATAAGGCTGATACTCTGAGAGGTCGCCCGGTATCCCAGAGTCACCGTTTGAGACACCACACCCAGGTGCCATTCAGCTTTCGGCACGGTTGTTACGCCTCCGCTTGGGGGTTATTCCTTCGGGACCATCCCTGGACAATTGTCCGCGACTGCTTATTAATTATTGTAACCATATTCAGCAGAAACCCTTGTTACAGGGACCCTCTATCCGCAACCCGAGGACGCGTCCGGTGGCTTTGTCATAGGCCCTTCGGTTCGAATCCCAAGGAATTAAAACCGAATACCGAATATATTATATATATATATATATATATATATATATATATATATATATATACACATATATATATACCAGTGTCTACTGTATTGTTGCTTATCGTTACTCTCCAAATTTTAACTTGTATATCGAGAATTCTGTAGAAGGAGAAGATTTATTATTCAGATATTCACATTTCATACGTTTAGAACGTCTCTATTAAATACGTCAGAATAATATAATTTCACAATGTGATTAAAGCAGGACCGTAAAGTTTATTACTATTTCAGATAACCTAAAATTTTCTCCTCTAAATTGAACACGCAGAGAATACAAAATTTGACACGATCAAATAAATTATTACCACGTCATAATGTACTCATTATGATATAATGAGTACATTCATATATGGATGAAAATATCATGTTCATCCGATATGAAACGACCCTGAGAAAGAATTATCCGAAGTTTAAACAAGGAGCTGTACTTTTTTACGTAACAGTTGAAGGGGAGGGGGTACCGATACATTCTGTATGATCTGTTACAGAGGGGGGAGAGGGTAAATAATATATGTACGTAATATTCTACAAATCGCAATGAAAAAAATCAACTCTTAGTATGTACTTATTATATAGAAGGTTTCAAATTGCATTTTACGCGCCAAAGATACTGTCGCTAGCAAACTTGAAATCATATCTAACGTCACGCTGGCGAAAATTAACAATATTAAAAAAAACGTACTTGAAAGGGGGGCAAGGTCAAAATATTTTGTTATGGTTTGTCATATTGGGGAGGGGAGGTCGTGAAAAGTGGAACTAATCCGTTACGTAATTTAAGTACAGTCCCTGAGGCAAACATCATCCTGTTTCTAAAGAAATTGTCAAATTTAAATCCTAAACAAATTGTTTGATGAAGATTTTTGTAGCATTTGTTGGTACCGCGGAATATCCACTGCCTATCAACAAGAAAAAGCCTTTGTGGATTTTACACGTATAGTAATCTGCGTAAAATGACCCCTATTTGAATTATTTTCGATAATTCAACTTTTGCTTCTTTATAGAGGAAGCTTTATAACGATGAATATGTTGAAATTTCAGTTCGTAAAATATCTTATTATGATAACTCGAAAACAATTGAGTTCTGGTAATTAAATTAGATGGGATTCTAGTCCTAAATAATTCATGTTATTGATTAAGTGCATAGTCACATCAGATCAGAATAAATTTTTTTTCTCGATTTTATGTTTTAATCAAACCGTAGAGTTTAATTAAAGACATCCTTTTAACTAAAAAGGTTGTGGTTGATTAATTAAATATTGTGGGAATGACAAAAAAGAATGTGAAGATTTCAAAATATGTAAGAATTTTTATCACTGTATTGTCAGTAATACGAGGCCTTGTAAACCAAATTTTTTCAAACCTGGGTTGACTTTTAGTTGTTATAATTTGATAAAATGTTTATAGTTATCTCCATACAAAAATTTTCATCTTTAAAATTTTTAGAATTTTTCTTGTAAGAAGTTCATGAAATGATCAAAATTAAAGATACACCATTTAATGAAAACGTCCAAACTACGTTGCAGCGATTTTGTTAAAGTTCCTATTACTCATTTTAAAAGGTGAATTCTGCACTTTTTACTAAAATCATCTACGCCTTTGTTGGTATACTTCTACAGATTTGGAAGAGTGTTAAACTTGAGGAAGAATAATTTATAAACTTTAGTGAAGGGTTTTAATATTCAAAATTGTTCTTAAAAATGAAAAGTTAGGTGATTTTTTAAAAGATGTTGGAAAATCGTAGAATATCTATTCATTAGATGTTATCAGAATTTATTAAGGCAGCAAACATTATACAAAGTTTTTAGGTTATTTTTTGAGTCGAACCCTTTTCCAATTCCTTGAAATTTCATCTAACAAAGGTATAGATAATTTTAGTGAAAAGTGTCGAAGCCTTCAATTAAAGTGAGTCATAGAAACCTAAGAAATATTGAATAATTCCTTTGATATTATTATTGTGAGAAGTTGTAGGCTCCGGAAGCTACGATCATGGTTCTTTAAAAGCAACCAATCCCCACGCAACTGAAACGTGTACGTCATCCGCTCCTGCTCCTTCTGTCCTAGAAGGTAAGCAAGAGCGGGAAATTTACGCGAGATAACATCGGGCAACACTGTTCCTTGGAGTCAGGTCTCTAGCCGCGGATGATCTTACGCGGAAGACGGGACAGTTGGAGATGAAGTTTCACCTCTGGATACTTTTTTAGATACTTTTTTTTATTATTTATGATCTAAATATTTGTTGAGAGCGCCTTTTATTTGAATTTTGAGTGAAAAAGCCAACTTAGAATATTATATTTGAACGAGTCGCCATTATGATGACGTCCGTTATACGGAGATTCACATCCACGCACCGAAGAAGTGACGCATGTACAGAAAATTTATTATATTTCAGAATGATATTTTCATAGATGGAATCCTTATTGAAGGTTATTGCTTATATAAATTGAATTACTTATGTACAATATTTATTTGTGACGGAAACTTTCAAAGACTGCCCGTATAACTGACGTCATATCAATTATTATAAAAGCTCCTAATCGCCCTAGTTTTTTTTTCATTTTTAAAAATTAAATGAATTAAAAAGCAGTCAATCATAATATTTGTGTATTTTATTTAAAAATACATTCATTTCACTGTTCTTGACAAGATGCAATAATTATTTTCCTGTTTCATGACTAATGTAAATTCTCTGTTGTAATACTTTCATCTAAAACTAATAAAAATTCAACAACTTTCAGGTAGGCATATATTATAATACTACTCCGGCTTTAATAATATAAAAATTAATCAAATGGATTGGAACAAAATCAACGCAATTGTTATTTGATGATTTTTTATTATCAGAACAATGTCACATGATAAACACAAGTTAAAAATTAGATATTGTCGATTGTACTTGGAGGAGAAGCAACATCAGGTCATTGTGGTAAAAAATCCTGTTTCAGTTTTTTCTCCACTTCATCTGCTTTTTCATGTTCAGCGTTTTTTGCCTGGTTAGCTTTTTGAAACTGGTCAGATTTCTTGCGGTTTCCGGTTTTTTGAGTTTATGTAGATTCATCAGCCTTTCCAGATTTTTCAGATGATTCAGATTTCTTAGCAGGTCCAGCTGAATTAGATGCTGTATCGTCCCTACTAGGCCAAATGCAGATCCTCTCCATTGGTAGCACAACTGGGTCTAATTGTAGAAAATTATCATTAGAACCGCATAAACGAATCGATGAAGATAAATCTGTAACAATGGAATAGAAATTTATAAGTATTGAAGGTGCAAAAGTGACTCAGAGCGAAATAATACGTATCTTTTGTCAAACGAGGGGGGTAGGGGGGGTATACTCTTTCTATTCCATAATTTAAACTACGTTAAAACACTTTATCCGTTCAATTTAGTTGAAAATTCAAAGGTTGAAATTGGAAAATCTGACTTTTGTTTCAGAATGCGTTTTGATCTTTGTTTACTAAAATAATTCTTCTACAAAATTCGACGAATAAATTTATATTTCAAGAATTATGCTTCAAATAATCGAAATATATATATATATATATATACATATATAAGTTTTTGGTTCCGTGCCTAGAGGTAGGTCGGGAATAGACAGATGGGAACATATGAACTCCTATCTAATACATCGCTACTGAAGGCTGGTGACCTTTTCGTCATAAAACAACCAATTGAGACTCTCAGTTTCCATTCTTTGTCCTCACCCCCCCCCCCCCATCCGTAACAGAAGTTTTGGTGGGACTGACGTTACAACTAGACTCTCCACTATACGACGAATCACTACTAAACTTGGATATGATTTTGACTCGTAAAACAAATTTCGCGCATAAAGGTGGTAGTTGGGTGTACAATCTAAACAATAAATAATACAAACAATAAAATAGCCTCGGAATGGACTGAAACTTTGATTGACGAAATGCATACACACGGCAACGTAAAGGTCGAGTTTCAGGCGATGAATGAAGACTGGGTGTTTGGAATGCTAGAGGAGTGAATGATCTTAAGGTAAGATAACTACTAGAAACTGTGCACGTAAGGAAACTAGATATTCTATGTGTACCTGAGACGAAGAAAAAGGGTTGCGAAAGTAGAAACATAGCAAATGGGGTGTTGAAAGACGGTTTTGAAATATGGTCAGGAGTAGATAGTGAATCACATGGTAGTAAAGGGGTTGGTTGGATTATGAATGAAAAAGCAAGACAGCATCTCAAAGATCAAGGATAAGTATCGCCCAGATTGCTGTGGGTTACAATGAAGGTAGGAATCAGAAGATTATTTATCATAGCGTGCTACGCCTCAGTTGATAGCGATCCGAGAGAAGTCAATGACGCTTTCTGGGACACTTTAAATGATACAATAATTACTTGCGATCAAGGTGAAAGAATAATTCTGCTAGGAGATATGAACGGATGGGTCGG
Organism: Andricus curvator; assembly: GCA_932195095.1. Classification (NCBI taxonomy): domain Eukaryota; kingdom Metazoa; phylum Arthropoda; class Insecta; order Hymenoptera; family Cynipidae; genus Andricus; species Andricus curvator. The sequence goes on from CAKNYM010049378.1 coordinate 135,520, forward strand.
CGTCCAACGTCAGGATACAGATACAGAAAATATGCTAGGAAAGTTTGGGGAACCAACAAGAAAAAATTATAACGGGGAAAAATTAGTTAGCTTATACTTAGAAAAGAGCCTATTTATTACAAATACTTGGTTTCGACAAAAAATTATCCACACGTACACCTGGTGGAAAGGAAATAACCGCAGTATAATCGACTTCGTTATTGCGGATGAAAGACTAAGAGAACTAGTAAAAGATACAAGAGTCATGAGGGGTTCCGAATGCAATACTGATACCTTCTAGTCTCCAAAATAAACTTAGGGCGGGGATGGAGAAGAAAGAGAACAAAAAAACGAAACAAACGCGAATCAAGATTGAACATTTACAGAAACCGGAAGTGCGAATAGATTTTCAGAATAAGATAAACGAACGCATAGATAAGGCAACTTTGGAGGTGCTTAGAAGCAATAAAGATATAGAGGGCACGTGGACTTTGTTACGGGATATCATTGTTAAAACTGCGATTGAATTGTGTGGTACGGCAGTGGTAGGAAGAAAGTCTGGTGATGCGTGGTGGAATGATGAAATTGAGGCAGAACGGCAAGAAAAGAAAAAAGCGTACGAGAGAACATTAAACATCACAGGTTTCAGCGATGAGAAGAGAAATAGACTTGAAAATGATTACAGACACAAAGAGAGGAAAGTTAAACGACTAGTCAAGGAGAGCAAAGATGAAATCAGAACAAAAGAAGAGAAGAAAATACAAAACGACTTTGAAGGAACCATGTAACTATTATTATTTAAAGAGATGAAGGAAAGTAAAAGTACAGAGTTTGTCAGCATGAGAAACAGCAAAGGTGAAATGCTATATGATACAGACGGGATAGTCGACGCTTTAAAAGACTCTTTTAAAGAATTATTAGGAGGTGAAAATATAGGGCAACAGAACTGCGACATAGAACATAATGCACTAGAAAACCCAATTGAAAAAGTCGGTCTCACTGACATTAGAGATATAATTAAGAACTTAAAAAACAAAAAGGCTGCTGGTGTAGACAGTATTAGCGCTGAAATGCTTAAATACGGTGACGAGTACATACCTCACATACATACATACATTTATTAGCAGTTCGAACTCGAAAGTTCATTGCCTCACTACCCGATTCGGGTAGTGTTTCTAGGTGGATATTTACTACCAATGTGGGCCCACCACACCCACGACGGGCCAAAAGCACGCAGTATTCCTGAATGGTAACCCATCCAAGTACTAACCGCGCCCAACAATGCTTAACTTCAGTGATCTTACGAGAACTGGTGTTTTCAGCGCGGTACCACCGTACATACCTCACAGGTTGTGCGAATTGATGAATTTATTTACCGAGACGGTAGAAGTCACAGACGATTGGAGAAAAGCGATTATCGTACCAGTATACAAAAGAAAGGGAGATAAAAGCAACTGAAGTAATTACAGAGGTATCAGCTAATTAAGTAAAACAAGTACAACATGGCCAACAGCCATACCACGCTGAAAAAACCAGTTCTCGTCAGATCACTGAAGTTAAGCAGCGTCCGGCGCGGTTAGTACTTGGATGGGTGACCATTCGAGACTACTGAGTGCTGTTGGCACATCGTGGATGTGGTGAGCCCACACTTGTAGTTATTTACTACAAGAAACTATCCACCTAGAAAGACTACCCGAATCGGGTAGTGTCATGCCTACCCTGAAAGGGAAATGGCTTAATGGTATACTAAGTACCGTAAGTAGAATATACTCAAAAATACTTATTCGTAGGGTAATGAAAATTACAGAAGAAGAGATATGGGAAGTCCAAAGTGGATTTTAGCCAGAAAGATAATTTACAGATCAGATAATTAGCTTGAGACAGATCATAGAAAAATGCTTGAGAGTAGGAAAGAAAGTTTTCTGTGCATTTGTTGACCTACAAGAAGCATTTGACAAGGTAAATAGAAGTAAACTTTGGGAAGTCCTTAAAGAGTACGGAGTCAATGGATGGCTCCTACAAGCAATAAAAACAATATATACAGGTAGTAGAGCGAGTGTAAGAGTAAATGGGAAACTGAGTGACTGGTTCGATATTATGCAAGGCGTGAAACAAGGATGCGTCATGTCCTCATGGCTATTTATCATATTTATGGATAAGTGTCTAAGAATGGCCCTCTTCGACGAAGAAGGTGTAAATCTTGAAACAGTGAAGGTACGTGGGTTAGCTTTCGCAGATGACAAGATTGTTATGGCAGAATCAATCGAGGATTTGCAAGAATGTTGAATAAACGTAATACAAGCATGAAGAACATGGGCCTCAAAATTAACGTAAATAAAACAAAAATCATGGTGTGTGAGGGAAAAAGTGAGAAAACAATGTGCAACATGGTCCTAAATGATGACAGATTAGAACAAGTTGACGAGTACGTATATCTGGGTAGCCTATTCACTAGCGACGGAAAAATAGACGGGGAGTTATATATAGGCGGATAAACGAGGATAACAAGGTTATCGGTAGAGCAGGATCCATTCTCAGAAATAAAAACATATCAAAAAAGCTAAAATGCCCATACATAATTCTATATTTGTACGAACTGTACTATACGATAGCGAGACATGGACCTGTTAAGAAAAGGGCAAGAGTAAAATTAACGCGATTGGCATGATACCTCTGCGCACAATATGCGGGAAAACACTGATGGACAGAGTCCGAAACGAGATAATCCTCAAAGAATGTGGTACAGGAGAGACACTAGTTGACATATGGGAAAGAAATCAGTTAAGATGGTTCGGACATGTTGAAAGAATTAAAGATGAACGACTAACCAAACAAGTGTATAAAGGTAAAGTAAATGGTAAAATGCTCAGAGGTAGACCGCCGAAGGCATGGTTAGAATATGTGAATGAGATATCAATCCGAAGAGACATAAGAAGCCATAGAAACACGAGAGCTTGCATGAAAAAATGCATGAACGTGAAGGAAGCTAGAGTAGTATGCCAGGACAGAAAAGTGTGGCGACAAATAGTTTGTAAACAGAGTGACAATAGAGTGAATAACGCCTGAAACAAAGACCTTGGATACTAAGGGGCCCAAGTGGGGAACCAAACATAAAAATTGTGTGAGGCTCTTCACTTGGGGTGATCGCTAGAGAGATTGATCAGCAACCTGGGTCGGAGCAGTGTTGCGGAACGAACGTGTCATTTAAATAAATAACAGGAGAATTCTAGATCAATCTAAAAAATCTATACCCCCTACCTCACACTACTCCTCTCCTCACCGAGCAAGTCACGCCTACCCCGAAAGGGAAATGGCCTAATGGTATAATAATAACAATAATAATAAAAATTCCAGCAATCGTATCATGAACATAGAAGACTTCAAATATAATTTGTATCCACATGTAGAATGAAAAACTGTAAATACAGTTGGCAACTACATTGTCTAATACATTGTCTTTATGTAGTTAATGTCAACTGCCTGCAGTATTTTTATCCAAGTTTGTGGTAAGAAAATATCATATTTAACGAAAAAATGACGAGAATTATATTTAATTTTTAATACATTAAGTAACTATTTTTCAATTTTCAAATAATTTAAACAGTATACTTACGAATGAGGACCGCAGAGGTAAAGAGTAATGCAGCAAAAAAGAACTTCATTTTCGCAAGTAGAAGAATTTCTTTCTTCTGGATTTTTCTACGCGTAACTAATACATATTTCTAGGTCTACCAGCCCATATAATGTTATCTTACTGTTGCTCCCTAAATTCGGATTTGTTTACAGAGAGTTGGAACGATTGGAGAGGATTTATATTTTCAAATTCAGATATTTGGATTGTTTACGTATTAAGCGTCAGAATAATATAATTTCACAATATGACTAATATGCATGAAGTCAGCGGTTAATGGTGATGCCTGAAATCTTAGATTTTTATCTTAACATGCAGATTCAATAAAAAATTGCGTGATTGAAAAGTAAACAGCATCATATACTGTACTTATTATGTACGTTTAGATGGCTGTAGAATCGATTGTCTACTGTAAAACGAACCTGCCAACAGTGGACAAAATTTGAGCGACTTAAAATAATACCAAAAATTTGGTATTGGTTTATGAATTCATTTTTACTGAGGTCTTATCTTATAGCTGAATATATATCAGCTTTATTCGTTTCGTAAAAACTCTTTAATGTATATTCTACTTTGTGTTTACTGCAATTTGCAATTTTTTGCCATCTATAGTCGAAATATAGGTTCTCTGTTTATGCTCCATAGTGCTTAATAAATCCTAGTTTGGTTCTCTTTAGTCCTCGACATCCTCTTTCAGTCCTCTTAGGTGCTATTTAGTACTCTTTTGATCCTCTTTGGTCTCTTTTCAATTTTCGTAGGATTGTCCAAGTCCTCATTTAGTTCTCTTAGGTCCTTCTGAGTCTTCTTTTAATCCTCTTTTAGTCTCACTGAATTTTTGTGAAATTTTCTAAGTCCTCATTTAAACCTCTATTTTCTCTCTGTCTTAGTCTCAGAATGTGAAATTATTAATGACAATTAATAGTATTATTTATTCACTTTTTTAAACATTTAATAATGGCATGGAGATTGATTATCTACTTTCTAACAAATTATATAAAAATAGTGAATAATAATAGTTCTCTAATTTTATATTAATTATAATACAATTTTGATGTGCAAGGATATTAATGAAACTACAATCCAGAAATTAAAGTGCTAATATTTTTATTCAAGCTCTTTTTCGTTGATGGGTAATCCAATGTACACAACATTATCCACGTTCATGTATATACAAAGTGACGTAAGATTTTGAATTGGAACAGCGATTGCACTTTCAACGACTTCACATTCTTGTAAAAATGACAAACTATTATATTGAAAATAGTCTCCTCGAGCTTCAAAACCGTTGCGACAAATAAGTTCGCTCTGTAAAATTGCTAAATATAAATTTTCACATTGGCAATTCTGAATCTCGCAATTACAATTGTGAATTTTGACAAAACAGTGAATGATACCCAATTTATATTCATTATTATTATCAATATATTGCACGGTAGATGAACACGTTTGCAAATTATTTTTATATGTATTTGATACGTATAATTTACCATTTTTCAATAATCTTGAAAACGTCCATATTCGGAAATTTCTTAAAATTTGAACATTTTCCATTGTCCTTTGAATTAATTCGGGTAATTGTATAATCAACTTGTAAACTCCAACGCTGTAGCAATGCTCCAAAATTTGCTCATTGATTTTCACTTGCTTCTTTTTTTTTTGACAAAAAGTTTTTATTTCACCGTTAGGTAACTTTTCCATTAACTTAATCATTTTAATAAATTGAATTTGTGAATTAGTAATTTGGGTATCGATATGATTAGTACCGTGTATCAGTCTCAACAATTGTCCATTCAAATCCTCATATTCAAAACATGTGTACACCCACAGTGGTCCAAGTCTTCGCACGATGTCAGGATAATGTAAAATCTGGTGTATATTGATTGAACAGAAACGCAAACCATATAAAGTCTGAAATTGCCGAACATACGCATTTAAAAAGTCTCGACTGACTTGGATCATTTGTGGTGTAATTACTTCAGAACTAAGCAGTGATATTCCTATTACTAAAAGAAGATAATGCCTAAAAAAATCTTCTCTTAGAATTCCTTGCAAAACTGGAATGGAATAATAGAAAAACCACATTTTTAATTCTGATGCCTTCCAATGAACTAAATCTGCAATAGAACGTGGCATTCGATGAACAAATTTTGGAGGTTTAATTGACATTAGTCTGCCATTAATAACGCCAATAAACGCATACAATGAGAAGGGCTGTGCACGATATTTAACATCAAATAGTAAACTCAGTACTTTTTTAACGACGCCGCCGTCAACGCCATGCATGCGATCAAGTCCCATACCCAAAATGAAATCTGGCATTAGTTGCGAAAGGACGGATGGACCTTTCACACCCATTACAGGTTCATCTGGAGAAGCTGTAGTAGCAAATTGCAGTGTGTTCTCGGAAGTTCTTAGACTTAATTCATTGTTATAAGGAAATGCAAAAACATGACCCTCAGGTTCCAAAGGAACACTTTCGCCTTTAATTAAGCAAAATGAGCAACCGTATTTTCCATTGAAACTTATGAAATTTAAGCACTCACACCTGGCAGGTGTATCGCAAGTTCCTGAAAGAAGAACTCCTCTTACTTTTATAGTTTCATTAATGATTGGCACAAATATCCTAACACCGTTTGAGAGTTCTTGTAAATCTGGACGAAGACTATTAAAAAACCTATTCATATTTGGTTTACTATCGCCATGCCACAAACCAGCAAGCAAAGTATTTGCTCTTTTTTTTCTCACTTCAAAGGGTAACTCGTTAATAGTTAAGTAAATAGGCCAAACACTAATCTTAGACGATTTGAACACTGGAACACCATCTGTGTACCAAGAAAAAGAAATGTTCCGGGCATCAGACAAAAACCCATTATCAGTCCACGTTTGATATAAAGTACCATCGTAAATATCTGATATAATATTTGGTTGGTAATTTGGCCTGTTAAATCGATACTGTAAATTATTATAAAAATCTCTTCTTGAATACATTTCCTTTAACTGCTCGATAAATGGTAATTGAATAAAGTAACTATTTTTCTTTTTGGGGCAAGATGGACAAATTTCGTCACTAGATATTAAGGAACGTAAGCATGTTGTACAATAGTAATGCTTCTTCATATCGTTCTTTTTCCCAAGACCAAAATACTTTCTGAATTTGTACAAACTATTCCTTTTTAAACCTCGACTCAAACAGTGCAAATTAATCACTGAAATGATGTCGGACAGACACGACATAGTAACGTTGTGATGTAGAAGAATGGTTAAAATTAATAACATGCTCTCCAGCACTGTTACCGGAGATCCTCGATATAAAGGTGGAGCGTCATCATGTTCGTTATCGGGAAATATTTCCGCATAATCTTCATTATCAGATTCGGATGAACTGTAGTCAGTAGTAGAAGCGTCGCTGGATTCATTTCTTAATTCTTCATTACCATCTTCCCTTTGCAAGTTCGCCTCACTCGCATCATCCGATTCTGAGTTTCTTCTGAAATATCATAAATAATATTAATATCATAAGTTGCAACAGCCCGAGCGCATTTTTCAAATTTTCTGTAGGCTATCCTCCGTAGATGAACTACTGAGAAAATTAATCTTCTAGTTTGAACATTTTTCTTCTTTAGAAGAAAATTAATCTTATTGGTTGAAAATTCACCTTTTTGGATGAAGATTCATAATTTTAGTTGAAAAATCATTTCTAGTTGAACATTAAAATATTTTATTGAATGTTTTTTTGTTCATCATCAATTTTTTAACTGACGGTTTAATTATTTCATTTCTGGTTAAAAATTGATCTTTTTTGGTTAAAAATCCAACTGTTCAGTTTAAAATTTAATCTATTTTAGATGGAAAATTAAATATTTCGTTGAAAATTCATGTATTTTGTCGAAAACTCATCTTTTTGGTAGAAATTTAACCTTCTTGATTGAAAATCTATCTTTTTTAGTTGGAAATTCATGTATTTTGTCGAAACTTCGTTTTTTTGGTAGAAAAATATTATTTATTGAAAGTTCATCTTTTTGGTTGAAAATTCATCTCTGGTTGAAAATTTTGTTGAAACATCGTTTTCTTTTGTTAAAAGTACATTTTTTCAACTGAAAATTTAACTATTCTATTCTGGGATGAAAATTCATGTATCTTGTTGAAAATTCCTCTTCTTTGGTAGAAAATTCATTTTATTCATTGAAAAATCAAGTATTTGGCTAAAAAATCATTTTCATTATTAAAAATTCATCACAATTATTAAAAAATTTTTTTGTTGAAGGATGAACTGTTTTATTGAAAGTTCATTTTTTTAGGTCGAAAATTGATGTTTTAACTGGAAATTTAACTATTCCATTTTTGATTTAAAAAATTATCTTTTTTAGTAGAATATTGAACTATTTGCTTGAAAATTCATCCTTTTGGTTGAAAATTTAAACATTTTCTTGAAAATTCGTTTTTTTTCTGTTTGAGTTCAACTGTTTTTGATTTAAAATAAAAATCTTTTTTGGTTGAAATTTAAAGATTCCTTTTTTTGGTTGCAGATTCATCATTTTAGTCGAAAATTGATTTCTTTGAATGAAAATTAACCTACTTTGTTCAAATTTCTTGTTGTGTTAAACAAAAGAATAAAAAAATAAATGAATAAATTAAAAGAGAAAAATTATTGGTACGTGTGTTGCACAAGGGCGTAACTTTAAGATTCGACGTGAGCGCTATTTTCCGTAGATATGCCTGTGAACATTTTTGTTCAAATATACCGAATTTATATTCTTTCAAAGTCATATTTGGAAGTGTGGATCTTATTTTATTTTTCGGATGATAAGTAAGTAAGTATAACATTAAGCCATTTCCCTTTCAGGGTAGGCGTGTTTCAATATATGCTTTTTTACCGAGTTCCAATTGAAAACTTTGCAGTAATGTACTAAAAATATAATTATTCTAGTATTTCTAAACGAATTTTGTTACATGCATTTCAAAAAAATAATGTCTTCACTCAAGATAATAGATTGACAGAACAATTATTAGATTTATACTTGTCAACTCTTTAATCTTACCCGAATTCATTTTCATTTTCTTCATGAAAGCTATGCCTCGCTAAATGCTCTTCATTATTTTTTTCCTCAATTCCTGGTTGATCTAAATTCCTAAAATAGAATTATTAATTAGGGAATATTAGAAAATGCGATGTATTTTACCTCAGGTATTTTTACTTACCTAACCTCAGCTGCTACTTCATCGTCGTCATTTTCTTCATGATCAATGTTATTACTTCTAAGTAAGCTCACCCGATCACTTCTTCGGCGATTACTCAGTTCACTAAGAGGTTTTTTTGACATTTTTATTATATTTAGCAACACTCAATTAAATTATATGGCTCGAAAATGAATCGCATCAAGTCACTATTATTCTGTGTGATTTAGAGGTTATGTTAGTACCAGTTAAGCTGCACGCGCGCGCACTTGAATGCCTTGAATAGGGCGCATGTACCGAAAAGCGCTTGTCTGTTTGAAATAAATAAATAGTATCAATAATAATACAGATAAATATTTTTTAAAGTTTTTTACTTCAACAAAATTAATTAAATTTAATCTAAGAAATCCCTAATTTCTTAAAATAATTTATTAATAGTGTAATATTACAAGTACATATTTTATAACTTCAAATAGACCCGCGCTTTTTCGGTGCATGCGCAGTTGAGAAAGTCCCGGTGGGTCAGCATCATTGCCACCATTTTCCCTCATCAGCAGTACATACCGTTACATACTGCGAAATTGTGGCGTCTTTTCTTTTTGGTGCGTGAATTATTATTGAGTTTGTGCAAAAAAGTGACATATCGTGTAAGAAAATCATACAATAAAATTAGAAAAATGAGGCGCAAAAAGTTCGCACTTATTTGGTGGCTTAACAGCTTCTACAAAGATGTGGTTGAACTGTCTACTTTTCCAGTGAAACATAGACAACTAAACGCCGTTTCTGATTTGACGTGGATCAACCACGAAACAGGCCTCAAAACAAAGGCTGAAGCAAAAATTCTCGCGATTTCTGGTATGTATACATTTCATATGCAATAATAAAAAAGTAATCTTTCATTATTTCAAGAAGATTTTATAACGTAACCTACAAATTTTGATATCGAATCCAGGAATCCTCCTGAGGTTTGAAATTCTAATCTTTTCTTCTTAAACATAAATTATTATTTGAAAATATCGACACAAAAAAATCCGTTGATATGACAAGAATTAATATCAAATTTCTTTCTTTAAACCCAAAACTGAGTTCTTCGGATGTGCTTGAAGTTCTGAACGTTCAAATTAACGAAATTTTTACTGATGGCTTTGTAAACTAGAAACAGCGCTGAAATATTGATTCACTTTATATTGCAAGTAACAGATTACAAAATATACTTCGAATGCATTATTTTAAGTGTAGTTGGAACAATCTTTTTAGATAAAATAAAACTGAGAAAAAATGTTTCGTTCATTTGAATGTTCTGAACTTGAGGTGCATGTTCTCCGGAAAATTTGAAGTTAGATTGTAACGATTGTTTGATTTACTTTTTTTTTTCAAATTTTTCATGGAGTGTAATATATAAATAAAATTATTGAAGAATTGCAGACTTGCATATTTTAATGTAATTAATTAAGGCTATGTGAATGACAAGTAGGTAAGGACTAATACAGTTGACCCCTAAATAATACATAAGCTAATAGGATTTAGGGGCCAACTCAAATTGCTCCTTACCTAGTTGCCATTCTTATAGCCTCGATTGAATTTAAATTCTCATAAAAAGTCATTACTTTCAGAGGACAAGACTGCACTGGATCTCATGTTCGTATCGAACGAAGGAGAGATTTTAGATCAATCAAGGAGAGTGTTCTCGAAAGAGGCGATTGATCAAAAAGCCTGCTGTGATCAGGAAAATAAATTGAAGAAAAAAAATATCAAAGCTAAGAAAAGACAATTTGAAGGTGAAATCATGAGCCAGTCACCTATTTTTCCTCAGCCAACTGCAGGAAGTTCAAGTTCAAATTTTAAAAGGCCATCATTCAATCAGGAAATCCACAGAATAAAAGGAAATGTGCAGTCATCAACTTCAGAAAGATCACCAAGTCTGAAATGTCAAGGGCCAACATTCCACCGGGAAATTCACAGAATGGAAGGGAATTCGCAGCCGTCAATTTCTATGAACAAATCGAATTCTCAGTTTGAAAATCTGATGAATCAAGGCACTTCTGAGCTCCATATAACTTCAGTTACAAAAGATTGCTCCAATTCTTCCTGGTCAACAACGTTTGAATCAACATTTGAAAATAAGAAGATGACCGACTCCCAAATACATCATGCATGCCCAGGAACATCACCATATGCAGCTATGCATGGAAATAAGCCTTTGCGTTCTGAAATCGGATTGACTTCAAGGAATATCTACGCTGATGCACATAATTCATCGTCCGATGAAGATGATGTGAATAATGAGAACTGGAGTGGAGCCATGAATGCTATGGCATCAACTTTTCCCGGAAAAGGTAATTTTCGTATACTCGTACAGTATTTTCACTATATTTTATTATTATTATAATATTGCAATATAAGCCAAAACTAACGCGCTTTTAATTACATATAAACCTCAAGAATCCTTTAAAATCACAATCCCAAAAATCTTATTTGAACTCCCTGAAAATTACTTAAAACTCTACGACAACATTTTAAATTCCTTAGAATCCCCTAAAATCCCTGATAAACCATTAAAATTCATTCAAAGTCCACATTATTCAAAATCACTGTAAATTCCTTCAAAAAACTAAAAATTTCGTTGAGCCTCTTGAAATTCCTTAAAATTCTAAGAAAACTTTTTAGATCTTTTAGCATTCTCAAAAATGTCTACAAATTCCAGAACAATTAAAATCCCTTAACATTCTTTAAAATGGCTTCAATTTTATTTCAATCCCTTGAAAGATTTTTAAACTTCTTGAAATTCCATGAACTTTATTCATTTTTTTCGTAATCCCTTGAAATTCATAGAAATCACTGGAAACATTTTGAAACTCCTTAAAATTCTAGATTACAGAAAAACTCGCGAAACAAAAACACTGATAGCGAGCTGAACGTAGGAACTTTATTGTGGACTGAATGAATGAATATCGTACTTTATTATTATTAATTATATATTATATTTATAAATTTAATTTAATTTCCATAGTTACTGCACGGGACATAGCATTTCAAACATTTTTATTAGAAGCTATGAAGAAAGCTTACAAATTAGAGCATTCAATGGAGACCTGTAACCAACAATTGGAGGTAAAATTTACTTTAAACTTACGTTGGCTTTAATCTTAACCATTTCATAATATTAAGTGATTATTTTATTTAATTCTTTCAGTTACCGTCTCATTATTTACAACCAGCTCCTAATATGGTAAATATCTATTATTAAAAATTCTTCTTTAATTAAGGGCATGCGATACTTTACAAAAAGAAAAATGTAGTTTAAACCAAACTGTATGTTCGCAATAATAAATATTTTTCGCTAAAACGAGTGAACATACCTCCGTTTTATGCAGACACAGGTATGTTTACTCATTTTAGCGAAGAATATTTATTATTGTGAACGTGATGTTGGGTTAACTTGCTAATTTTGTTAAGACAGTAGACAATGCTCTCAATATGTGAAATAATGACTTCAATTTTATTGCAGCAAGAAATTGTTGATAATTGTGGATTTTTTCTACCGAGAAACATCATTGCGTATATCAACACGGTCATTCAAACTGATGCTAGAGCAGACGATAATGATAAATGGAAAATTCTTGTCCGTGAAACTTTGCTGGAAGTCTATGGACACACCATAGCAAACTATTCGGCCAAAGGAAAGCGTGGGAAGAAACCGTCGATAAATCCTTTGCTGCTTAAAGGACTATTTCGTAAGTGACTTACGAGCTAAGAATATTATTTATATGCTGTTCTAAAACTTTTCATTTCTAGAGTGGGCCTGCAATGTTTCTCCTGACATTGTTTACACGGATTTCATCAAATTCATCAACAAATTCGCTGGCAATAAGCGGAGATATCAGGAATCTGCAGGAAAAAGAGATGGAATGGGTGTTCTCAATTCGACAAAAAAGAACCCTTTATCTCATCAATCTCACTTCGAAAAAGGTGATTTATGAATCTATCGCAATTACTTTATAAGCCTATTGAATATTAGTTAATTAATACAGAATTATTATTATAGAAACGAGACGTGATCAACGAAATGCTTTCGATTCGAGCAGATCTACTCCACTGAATCTCGAAGCTGAAGGAACTATGGGTGATAGATTTCATTTATCATCAGTGAAGAACTCACATACAGGTAACTAAATTTATAACAATTTTGCTGATAAACTATAAAGAGATGCTTGGGCCAGCCATTCAATTAGTTCATGTTACTACTTAAATTATTACTGAAATTAACTGACATTGTGAACTGAAATAATTGAATGGCGGACATGATTATTGAAATTAGAATTATTACTGTTTATTAACTAAGTAGTTGGCCCAAATATCTATTTTTTAGTGCAGGATATTAAAAAGGGGTTAATTAATATAAAAACACAATTTCAGGAATGACACATGACCAACGCGCTTTCGACTCAAGCAGATCGTATATTCCAATAAATCTCGAAACTGCAGGAAGGATGGGTGATGAGATTCATTTGTCAACAATGAACTGTTCACAAATAGGTAACTAAGTTTATTACAATTTGGCTTATAAACTGAAAAACATAGATATTTGGGCCAACTATTTAGTGAATAAGCAGTTGTACTGCTAACTCTTTTGTCGCGCCATCCATTTAATTAGTTAATGTTACTAGTTCAATAATTATTGAAATCAAATGATTTGTGACATAAAATAATTGAATGGCTGGCGTGAATAATACAAATTAGCAGTAAAACTGTTTATTAACTAAATAGTTGGCTCAAATATCTATTTTTTTAGTGTAGCATATTCAAAATTGGTTAATTAATATAAAATTACAATTTTAGGAATGGCACATGACCAACAAAACGCTTCCGAGTTGAGCAGATCGTCCATTTCAATAAATCTCGAAACTGCAGGAAGAATGGGTGATGGGATTCATTTGCCATCAATGAACTGCTCACAGATAGGTAAATAAATTTATTACAATATTGCTTATAAACTGGACACATAGATATTTGGGCAAAGTGTTTAGTTAATAAACAGTTGTACTGTTAGCTTTTTTGTCGTGCCAGCCATTTCATTAGTTAATGTAGCGTAGGGTATTGAAAATTAGCTAATGAAGCTAAAATTTGTAATTTCAGAAATGAAACATAATCAACAAAGCTCTTTCGACTCGAGACGAGCTATTCTATCAAATCTTGAAGATACGCAGGATTTAAATAATACCATTGATTGGACCAAATCCTTGCAGCCAATTTAAGTTTATTTTTGTGTTTTACTAATTCATTTACTATGTGTTCTTATAGTGTCAATAAAAACAGTTTAGATAATAATTGTATTATTTTCATTTAAATATTACAACTTTAATATTTTTAATTTAAAACGAATTTTTAGTGTATTTTCTAAGATAGAAATATTTTCAATTGGAATGTTCTTAATAAATAGTCACTTCTCTACACACAGAAATGTGACACCAATTGAACTTCTTACTTAACAAATGTGATTTTATGGATTATAAGAAATTTCTTACTTTCATAAAATCACATTATAATTTTAGGTTTCATTTATTAAGTATGAAGTTTAATTGGTGTGACATTTCTGTACGTAGCGAAGTGAATATTTATTAAGAACATTTTAATTGAAAATTTTTCTGTTTCAAAAAAGCGCGCGCTCTACGACGCACGCGCATTAGAGTATATGGAGCATTTGATGGAGGACCTACGAGGCTCTAAAGAGGATTTCACCAAGTACTCTTTTAGTCCTCAAAACATGCAAAAGTGGAAATTTGCGCACGTTTTGAGGACTTAAATAGGACTTGGAATACATTGAAATAAATCCTCTTTTGATCCTCCTAGGTTCTCGAAAATAGAGAATTTGGAGGATAAAAGGAGGACCTATATTTCGACTCGGGTACTGTAACGATGTTTCCTCTAACATACTGTCTAGTGTTACAGAGTTTTACGCTTGAGGCTAATCGTACTGAAATATCCGTACCTATCTTATTTCACTTTCCTGAATTATTCGGGAGCACAATCCAAAGTCTTTTCTACCCCCTCAGACCCTTTTTAGAATTTGCAATCCCATATCCAACTCCTCCAAATCAACATACTATCACATGGAAAGAAGTAAATTGTGAGGCCTGAATTTTCGACGTACACAGCAGTTCGTCAAACCACACGAAAAATTGTATAGTTTTGAATTTCACCTACAGTTTCAAAAAGTAGATTAAACAGTATTTATAGTTATTTTTCACAGCTTTAAACCATGAAATATTTAAGCAGAGTTTAAAACTGTAAAAATGATTATAACTGTAAATCTTATAATTTACTTGTTTCCGTGCAAAACTCTCAAACAATGTTCATCTCTGGGGCCGTTCAACTAGTAGGAGATAACGTATTTCAGAGGATTTCGAAAGTCGATGTTACGTAACGCTTCCTTCACGACCTTTAGATACATATTACCTGCAGAAGATGTGTTTTTAAAGTATCTTTTACACGTTTGAGTTCAAAATTTCGTTAATTTCTAAGGTACTAGTAGTAGTAGTAGTATACCATTAAGCCATTTCCCTTTCAGGGTAGGTGTGACACTACCCGATTCGGGTAGTGTTTCTAGGTGGATAGTTTCTTGTAGTAAATAACTACAAGTGTGGGCTCACCACACCCACGATGTGCCAACAGCACTCAGTAGTCTCGAATGGTCACCACCCATCCAAGTACTAACCGCGCCCAACGCTGCTTAACTTCAGTGATCTGACGATAACTGGTTTTTTCAGCGTGGTATGGCTGTTGGCCAAGGTAGATGTATATTTTCCATGTAAATCAATTTTTTTATCTAACTTTACGAAACATACGGCAGGTGGGGAGGGGGGGGGGTCAGAAGCGTGTTACTTAGCGTTACAACGGGGGCCGGGGGTCTACATCCCCTGAAAAGTGCGTTACTTAATACTGGAACGGCCCCGTCTTTTATATTTTTGAAAGTGCAAAATAAGAAGCAACATACGGATAATATTAACAATAATATGAAAAACTCATTCTAGTAACGCTAGTAGTACGGAAAATTCCGTAATTCTATAAGAAAAGGATAGAAAAAGTGTGGACATGGTTGGTATGCGATTTCTGAGCAATACATGTGGTAAAAAACTATACAGAAAAAATTTCGATACAGAAAATTAGACAAAAAAGAAGTATGGTTTTTGTTACAGCGTGATTTTTTACACCTCAATTTAAGCCCATTTCATAGACTTAAAGCTAGATTCAGGATCACTTTTTTTAATGGACCAAGTCAGTAATCAGTAAGAAATTTGGTGTAGAGGAAACGCTGATTGATAAGAGAATCTCTTGAACGAAAGTCCCATTGTGAACTAAGTGACGATTAGGTAACTTTGCCACATTCCACTTCCTACTTTTTACCTGCATAATTTTTTGAAAATTCACGCCACACGTCACCGTTATATTTTGAAATGTTACTCATTACGAAAAATTATTTTTATATTCGATATCCACCTGAGTAATATGGATTTCATCATCGGGGAATTTACAAAGTATTCAACTTGGCGAATGACATTTTATTCATCGAGGTTAAATGAATGATTAAAAAATTCAGTCAAAGCAAGGTCAAGTTCGTTAACGAGATATTTGCGACAAAAACTAAAAATTGAGAGCATTTTCAAAATTTGAAACAAAGTTTTTTTAAGAGTGGAAGACATTTTTTACATTTTTTTCAAAGATTCTGGTTCCTGAAAAAAAGACTTGCAAATTATTCTAATTCAATCATAATTTTTAGTAGAAATCAAAAATATTTTGAAACTATACTAATTAAATTTTTCGATTAGACTAAAATTTAAAATGCTCGATAACTTTCAAAATATGCAATTTTTGTTTCTAATAGATCCGTAAGTTTCAATCGAGATTCTTAGCAGATTTCAACAAGATTTACAAACTATCTTAATTCTTTTTTTCAATTGGACACAAATTTAAAATGTTGTATAATTATTAATTAATAGTCCAGAAAAGTCGCTACACTGGGATATTTTTAAAACGCAGTGAAATTATTTTTAATAACTTTTTCAAACTGTCTACAAATTTTTTCAGAGTTGACTTAGAGCCGAACTTTGCTAAAACGGAATCAAGGTTTATGGCCTAATGTCTCTGTTTAGTAAATAAAAAAAATGTATTTTTTATTATCATGATATTGAAAACCATACCTAATTCTCATATTCCGTTTTATTTTGTCTACATCGTTTTATTTCTTAAAGAGAACCGCCTGTACAATTCAACTGTCGAGCGCGAAGAGCGAGTACTGCAGTGAGGATGTAATCGTCAAAGTCGCAGGTGCTTTGAGAATCATCTTTAAAAATAAATTGAGAAAAAATTCCAATTGATGACTGCAGTTTATCGAAGGCTCAAATCACAGTTTTCGATTGAAGTTACAATATTTATGATATTTGAAAAAATGCATTCGAAATGCTTGCATTAAATATATACGAAAACGAACGCGAAGCGCAAGAACGTACCCGCCTGCCCTGGGGGCGCTTAAATATAATAATAAAATATAAAAATCGACTTTCTTCAAAATAAGCCCAATGTATTTTTGTTTTGTTTTTGGTTTTCAAATTTCGGTGGTATTATAGAATACCATAATCAGTAGAAAAATACCATATGCAAGGACCTTGAAATTAAAGTTGGTTCAGCCGCACCGTGAGTAGATAGGCCATGGTAATATTTTAGCATTTAAATAATTAAATAGGAACAATATAACAAGTTTTTTCAGTTATGTCTTTCAGTAGAAACATCAAATTATTCTTCAGTAATTGTGGTCACTAATCAATTATTGAATTTTTATTATCGATTCTTTTCGTTATAAAATTGTGGACTTGGTGTGAAGGACTCAGGGTAGTGCCAGACACGTGCTGTTGTGTCTTATCAAATTTCCGGGCGTTTCTGTGAGTGTACACATTGAAGAGATTTTTTTAACCTAAATAATGTAAGATTAAATACAATAAGTGTGTAAATAATTTTGAATTTTTCCTGTATGAAGTAATAACTTGAAATATGTACAATGTTTGCGGAGGCGACGTAGCCTATTTACAAGTTTCGCAATTGTGACTTCATATTGTTTCAATAAAGTTGTAAAAGTTAGGCAATCTTATTCTTTAGTGAAACTTTTTTATCACTTCTATAACCTTCTCTTAATTAATATACGTCCCTAAATAATTAAATTCTAATATGTAGGCGTCCGCATGGTCGGTTTTTATTTTTCGCGTTTCTGCTTTTTTTTTGTGTGTCAGCCTGACACAGGACAACGGGAAAATGGTTTTCCTGAAAACCGAACATCAAGACCCTTTTTATGTGGACGCCCACATATTTTCACTAAACAATTAGTATTTTTCAGGAATTTCCTATATTAAATTATTGCCTGCATCTAGTCTTTCCGAAAAATGGGGGACGTTAGAAAAGAGGATGGACTAGGCGTCCCAAATTTTCGGGACAACTACCAAGCTTATGAAAATATTTGATACTTCGTAAATTATTAAACGTTTCAATGAATTGAATCAGTAATTTTCTACTAATCTTTAGTGGCACATTTTTATCTCATTCAGGGAGTAGAATTTCATTAGTGATTAGTGAAATTTCACAAATTTATATTTAGGAAGTACATTAAGAAATGTTATTACTTTTTGGTCAAATGCATTACTTAGCAAAGATCAACAGATTCATGTTTTCTTCAGGGCCTCGATTACGTGACTTCAGTTCCACTTCACATCCGCATTTATCTTACTTCAAGTTATTGTAGATTCAAATGTTTTTTAAAATTCACATGTAAATTGATAAAAACGTGAAGAGTTAAACTTAAGAATAGAGTTAATGTGATGTGAAGTTACATAATCGAACCCCAGGTATATTTTTTCTGAATACACCAACGTCAAGTAGTAAAGTTGTAAATTTTTCGAATTTATTATTAAGAAATTACAAATTTATTTTTTCCTTATTGTAAATAAACGAATTTTTTTCATTCTTGATTCAAATTAATTATTTTTATAATTATTATTGTACCATTATGCCAAATTCCTTTCGGGGTAAGCGTAACTCGCCCGTTGCTAGCCTCGTTATACTACCGGAGATTATAAGGACTACTAATATTGGGCAATCGATTTGTTCTCACAAGAAGAAAATTTTCTTCTTTATACATTAGTGTTGAATTATGATAAATTATAATAATTATAAAGGGCATGGCTACACGTAGACTAGACGCGGATCCAGAGAAGTGTCCTGGGGGGGGGGGGCGTCAGAAAATTGTATACACACGCTGTATACATATACCATTTTACACATTTAATATTATTTTACATATTTTGCAACCTTTCAAATATGAATTAACAATTTTAAATTATTTTTGCCATTATGATCACAGAAAAAAGCTTGAGAGTAGGAAAGAAAGTTTTCTGTGCGTTTGTTGACCTAGAAAAAGCATTGGATGGAAAAGTCAATGGATGGCTCCTAAAAGCAATGAAAAAAATATATACAGGTAGTAGAGCGAGTGTAAGAGGAAATGGGAAACTGAGTCACTGGTAAGATATTATGCAAGGCGTGAAACAAGGATGCGTTATGTCCTCATGGCTATTTATCATATTTATGAATAAGTGTCTAAGAATGGCCCTCTTCGACGAAGAAGGTGTAGATCTTGAAACAGTGAAGGTACGTGGGTTAGCTTTCGCAGATGACAAGATTGTTATAGCAGAATCAATCGAGGACTTGCAAAGAATGTTGAATAAACGTAATACAAGCATGAAGAACATGGGCCTCAAAATTAACGTAAATAAAACAAAAATCATGGTGTGTGAGGGAAAAAGTGAGAAAACAATGTGCAACATGGTCCTAAATGATGACAGATTAGAACAAGTTGACGAGTACGTATATCTGGGCAGCCTATTCACTAGCGACGGAAAAATAGATAGGGAGTTAGATAGGCGCATGAATGAGGGTAAGAAGGTTATCGATACACGGAAAAAATTTATCCGTAAAAAAGTCACGAACTAGTAGCTAGGTCTCGGATATGAGAAAAATTCATCGGATATTTATGTATTTTCGTAAATAACCTGCGAACTTTGAGAAAGATTGACGAACTCGATGTGAAAATTCTAAAACGGTTCATCACTTTTTTTTACGTGAATAATTACAAAAATATTACGAGTGATTGGGAAAAGATTCTCAGAGCACTCACGAGCTTGCCCGACAAATCTGGGAACTCGAAACTAAGTCACCCTGTACGTGGCCCACGCACACACGCGCGGTGCGTGTGTGCGCTCGCATGTGTGCCTCGAGCTCATCGGATGAGTGGCTAGAAGTTTTATAATACCTATTTTGTTTGGCCTCGATGGCTGCGCGTGTTTACGCACTCCTGGTTTATGTTTAGAAACTGGTGAGTCAGCAGTGTTTGAGGTTCGAATCTTCTGAGTTACGAATTTATAAATTAATATAAAATTAAATCGCACAAATAAAATTTTTTCTCTTTTTATTTCAGTCTAAAATTTTCAGGAACTGTTCGTAGGAAATTCGAACTGTACGTAAGAAACTTCGAAATTTATCCATATATTTCTCATAGAAATAAGGATTTAATGTTTCATTTTTTTCTCTCGTATCCGAGACCTAGCTACAAGTTCGTGACTTCTTCACGGATAATTTTTTTCCGTGTAGAGCAGGGTCCATTCTCAGAAATAAAAACATATCAAAAAAAGCTAAAATGGCCATACATAATTCTATATTTGTACGAACTGTACTATACGGTAGCGAGACATGGACCTGTTAAGAAAAGGGCAAGAGTAAAATTAACGCGATTGGCATGATACCTCTGCGCATAATATGCGGGAAAACACTGATGGACAGAGTCCGAAACAAATAATCCTCAAAGAATGTGGTACAGGAGAGACACTAGTTGACATATGGGAAAGAAATCAGTTAAGATGGTTCGGACATGTTGAAAGAATGAAAGATGAACGACTGACGAAACAAGTGTATAAAGGTAAAGTAAATGGCAAAATGCCCAGAGGTAGACCGCCGAAGGCATATAGAATATGTGAATGAGACATCAATCCGAAGAGACATAAGAAGCCATAGGAACACGAGAGCTTGCATGAAAAAATGCATGGACGTGAAGGAAGCTAGAGTAGTATGCCAGGACAGAAAAGCGTGGCGACACATAGTTTGTAAACAAAGTGACAATAGAGTGAATGACGCCTGAAACAAAGGCCTTGGATACTAATGGGCCCAAGTGGTGAACCACACATAACAATTGTGTGAGGCTCTTCACTTGGGGTGATCGCTAGAGAGATTGATCAGCAACCTGGGTCGGAACAGTGTTGCGGAACGAACGTGTCATTTAAATAAATAACACGAGAATTCCAGATCAATATAAAATATCTATACCTTAACCCTATATACCTATCTACCTTATACCTATATACCCATCTACACACTACTATTTTCCAACCGAGCAAGTCACGCCTACCCTGAAAGGGAAATGGCTTAATGGTATAATAATAATAATTTTGAATACAATATTTGGAATTTGTGACGCAAAAAAAAGGTTTAAAAATGGGCTTCAAGAAACTTACAAATTTTATTAAAAATAATGCTCGAAATTTTGAATATGCTATTTGGAATTTGGAATTTTAATGCAATATTTAAGTTGTTTACTAAGAAAACTACAATAAACTGAGTTTTAAACAAATTGGATTATTAGAAAAAAGCCTTCTCGGTATATTGGATCCATACATACATACATAGATTAGCAGTTCGAACTCGAAAGTTCATTGCCTCACTACCCGATTCGGGTAGTGTTTCTAGGTGGATATTTACTACCAATGTGGGCCCACCACACCCACGACGGGCCAACAGCACGCAGGTATTCCTGAACGGTTACCCATCCAAGTACTAACCGCGCCCAACAATGCTTAACTTCAGTGATCTTACGAGAACTGGTGTTTTCAGCGTGGTATCGCCGTTGGCGATTGGATCCACTATTTTAAATTTTTTGTATTCGATATTTGAAATCAGTGACCCAAAAAACCATTATGTAATGATATCCGAACTTATATCCCACTGTGGAACGCATGGAGAATAGACACAAGGAGACCAAAGTAATGTAACGAAAAATGAGCATATTTTTTCGCGAAGTACACACGCCTAAACTTCCCGTTCGTGGCGCTGGTATGAGCATGGATACAAAAAATATGGCCGCTATACAAGGCAATATTTGTACGTATCTTCATACTAGCGCCACGCACGGAAAGTTCAGGCGCGCGTACTTCGCGAAAAAACATGCTCATTTTTCGTGAAGTCAATGTACAGGACTTTGGTGTCCTTATGTCTATTCTCCATGGTGGAACGCATGGGACGCGGACATTTTATCTTGCCGGACGTTGGATGCGAATTTTTTTCATGTAAACCACTATCTGTCCTACTATGTAACTTCCAGATCTTGTACAGGGTGTCTACTATGCGGCAATTCAAGGAAATCCGGGAATTGTCCGGGAATTGAAACAAAAAAATCCGGGAATTGTCCTTGATTTTATTATCAGTGTGGGATATACATTTCATTTCCATATAATTTATAATTTTTTGTTGTGCATTGTATGTATGCTTCTATCGTAAAAGGGACCTCACATTTATAAGCGGGACAAATGCGGGAATTGTCCAAAAATTGTCCAGGAATTTCGTGGGCAGAATTTAGTAAACACCCTGTTGTAAAGCACATTTAGACTTTCATCTGACCAAAAATTAAAAAAATTGTATTTTCAAAAACGCAATTTTTCTTCTTTGGGATTTAAAAAAAGGCATTTTTTGCGGAATTCACCTGATCGTAAGGTACATGTTATTACAGATTTTCTTCACTAACAAAGGACTGTATACACCGAGTTACAGTCGAATCTCATTTCAACACGATAATTCTTGTGACCACTTGAAACTAAAACTCGAAGCTTCTTTCTTTAAATGATTAGCTGCAACGAAACTATCTGAAGCTAAAAATAGACAAAAACCGGATCACGTCCCGGACAATTTCGGACAAATTTCCGAATCCGGAATTTGTCCGAAATTTGTCCGGTCGAAGGAGCACGGAAATTAATCCGAATATCATCCGGTAGAATCTGAAAGTTGTACGGTCTGATGGATTCGATCAGTCCGGGTTAGATCCGGCTGAGCCCGTATTTTGCACGGTCTGACGGATGCTATCAATCCGGATAGTGTCCGGGACGGCATCCTGATTCTATCCCGGTGTATTTAAAGATTTTCCGGGTAAAGTAGAACGAAAAAAATAATAAATCTGTATATTGTCCGGTAGAATCCGAAAGTTGTACGGTCTGACAGATTCGATCAATCAGGATTGTATCCGATCATGTCCGTTCATTATGCGGTCTGACGGATCGCCTAAATGTTATATAACAAGGTTATATAATAGGTTATAAGCAGTTTACACACGATAAATGCATTCCTTATTTATTTGACGCACACAAACCTATTTCTATAGCTTAACTTAACACTACTACATATATAACGCACTTCACTAACCCAGAATATCGTACGCTGAGTATATCGGTCGAAACGGTCCTTATATACTAACCAAGAAAATGTTTAGCGCTTGTGAGAAACGAACGGTAAATCCGGATTGTGTCTGGTCGAGTCCGTGTTCTGTACGGTCTGAATGACGCGATCGATCCGGTTTGTGTCCGGTCATGTCCGTGTTTTGTACGGTTTGCCGGATGTGATGAATCCGGATTGTGTCCGGTCATGTCCGTGTTTTGTA
>CAKNYM010049379.1:0-20631 GCA_932195095.1 Andricus curvator
GAGAACAACGATAACATTAGAAATTTCGATGGTAAAATTTCTGAGAATAAAATTTTTTCAAAAATGACAAAAACGCTTCAATAACAACAATAACGATACAAATTTCGATAGTAAATTTTCTAAGTAATTTTTTTTTCAAAAATGACAAAAATGCTATAGGCTCCGATAACCGCAATAACATTAGAAATTTCAATAGTAAATTTTCTCAGAAAAGAATTTTCCAAAAATGACGAAAACGCGATAGGCTTCGCTAACAACAAAAACATTAGAAATTTCGATAGAAAATTTTCTGAGGAAAAGTTTTCTGAGAAAAAAAATTTTTCAAAGATAACAAAAACGCTATAAGTTTCGTCAACAGCAATCGCATTATAAATTTCTATAGTAAATTTTCTGAGAAAGAAAATTTTTCAAAAATGACAAAAAAGCTGTAGGCTTCGATAACAACAATAACATTAGAAATTTCGATAGTAAATTTTCTAAGAAATTTTTTCTTTCAAAGATTGCAAAAACGCTATAGGCTTCGATAACCACAATAACATTAGAAATGTCGATAGTAAATTTTCTGAGAAGAAAAATTTTTCAGAAATGACAAAAACGCTATAGGCTTCGCTGACAATAATAACATTAGAAATTTCGATAGTAAATTTTCGGAGGAAAAATTTTCAAAAATGACAAAAACGCTATAAGCTTCGATAACAACAATAACATTAAAAATTTCGATAGTAAATTTTCCGATGAAAAATTTTCTGTGAATAAACATTTTTCATAAATTACAACAGAGCCAACAGCCATACCACGCTGAAAAAACCAGTTCTCGTCAGATCACTGAAGTTAAGCAGCGTTGGGCGCGGTTAGCACTTGGACGGGTGACCATTCGAGAAAACTGAGTGCTGTTGGCACATCGTGGGTGTGGTGAGCCCACACTTGTAGTTATTTACTGCAAGTTATCAACCTAGAAACACTACCCGAATCGGGTAGTGTCACGCCTACCCCGAAAGGGAAATGGCTTAATGGTATACAAAAACGCTATAGGCTTCGATAACCACAATAGCATTAGAAATTTCGATAGTAAATTTTCTGAGGAAAAAAAAATAAAAAAAAATAACTATTTGTAAAATAGAGGGCATAAAAAAATAGTTTCTCTATCTTGTAGAGGACATTTGGTTGGGCTTTTTTGCATACTGCCTGAAAAATTATAATATTTAACTAATATCAATTAATATCACTTGAAATAATGTTTCATAAAATAATATTATATATTTTTTGTTCAATTCTGAAACTCTTTGAGAAGGAAATCTTAAAAATGTACCTAAGTTCTTTATTCCAAATTCAAGAACGGCTAAATGCGATCATACTTTACTTTGCATGTGTACAAAATTTAATTTCGTCCAATAATCTAATCTATTTCTAATTCTGCATTTAAAAAGAGAATAATCATTTACTGTTTACTTACTTTGAAAACAGATTTGAAGATGATGACTTCTCTGCTACAGATTCTTCTTCCGATGAATGAAACAATTTGATATGTTTCATTAAATTTTGACGAGTAGAAAACTGCTTCACGCATATTTGACATCAGCATGTCAGCCGCCAGCTGTACATTAACTCAATATGGCGGTGTATCTTATGTCGTTGCTGATTGGCTGCAATTTCTTTTTCTTGCGCGTGGCTAGATCTTGTGTGGATTGGATCATGCTCCGAAGCCACATGTCTCGTTTCCACAACAAGGCCAGCTCCCTGAGCTGTAAGAGTGAGACGGAAGTTTTCCGTGCTGAGTGAGGAGACATATTGGTGGAAAGGAGACATTTAGCTTCGCAGTAAATGCGACAAAATCTGCCCTCGCTGAAGGCCCCTGCTCTAGGTATTTTACTGAATTCAATGGATTTTTTTTTGAATTTTTTAAGTTCTTATTTAACTGACTCTAAAGTCTTTTAACCTTACCTTGAATTCTTATACATTTCATCAAATTATTTTGAATTCCCTTGAATTTTTCTGAGCTCATTTTGAAGTTACTGAAGTCAATTAAGATTTTTCTTACCTATTTTTCAATTGTTTCCAATTCATTTGATTTTTTTTTTAATTCATCTTGAATTTGAAAGAAAATTTTAATTTTAGATAAAAAAATGTTTTCATCGAATTCTTCTCGTTTACCATAAATTTTGGTCCCTATATTTCATCCCATAGGGACTGCGAGGCCTGCACCTCCTTCCTAATGAAATTGTCTAAATTAAAAAATTTTACTTTGAAGGTTTTGAGTTTTTAAAACTTCTGTTTTAAATTTTTTTCAATTTAAAATCATTCAATTTTTAACTCTCACTTAGAAATGATACAAGTTCAATTCCTTATCATTCCCCGCGTAGTATGGAAGTTGCGTTCATATTTTGTAAAAATGTATACAATTGTACCTTTTGTCGGAGTGAAATTAAATGAAGATGATGTTCTGGGTACGAAATTGGACGAGTGTTAAATAGAAAAACATATTTTTGCTCATTTGCGACGGTGGTTAAGTTGCAGTCAACTTTCCGATAGGTAAAATGGTCTATTGGAACGTTTCCAATTCAAAATCAGTTCATGAATTTTTCTCAAATTTTAAACGCTTTAAATTCAAAATTATCAAGAACAAATGATGTTCTAGCCAGAGTTCTCCACGTGTGAGACCCGAGCGGCGCTCGACAGCTCACTTCACACTAGCTCAAATCTGCTCTCTATTCATCATTTTAGTAGAACATTCATCTGTGGCTGAAACTTGAAGTATTTTGTTGAGAATTCGTTTTTGGTTATTGCAAATTAATGTTTATAACTGAAAAATGAACTGAATTCTAATTTTTGTTAAAAATGTACCTTTCTAGTTAGTTAGTTAGTCTTTTTTGGTTCAAAATTCAACTACTTGGTTGAAAGTTTAACTACTTGGTTAAAATAAGTTCTAAATGAAGTCGCATTAAAATAAAAGTCAATTAACCTTCACAGATTCGATTGAGAAATTAGAAACTATACGTAAAAATAAGATATTAAGAGGTCCAGCATCACATCTTTTAACGCGGAGGAGCAAAGCAAAGGTAGATACAACGGATTCGGAAAATGCTGCGGCAATACCTAAGATACCTACAGCAAAAGAAACTGCGGTAAATTATTTTAACTAAAAAATGCTGAAGGTTTTTACAAAATATCCTAGTCTAGCTAGTATGCTAGGTTTCTAGCGGTCTTGTAAATCTTGAAAACCTGGAATTCTCCTAGGATTTTGTATGTGTACCCGAGATTTGAAGACTTCAAAAGATTACAAAAGAAAGGTGTATTGGGTGCTAAATGTTTATAATAACCAAACATTTCATTCTTGTAAATTTATTTTGTAATTATAAACATTTAGGATGCAATAAACATTCCTTGCAGCTTTTATTTAATTTCCCAAAATTTTACAATTTTCGTAATATGTATATATAACACGTGTGTAATAAAGTAATTTTTTTCCCTAATTAGACAGCGAAAAAGCAGAAGATAATTGAGCAGAAGGAGCGAAAAATCCTCTACAAGAAAATATAGTGCAAGTTGTGCGCCATAAGCAGAATGCGCACTATCAGAAAATTGCAATTTCACTGTATAAGATCTTTACATCTGTCCTAAACAACAGGATTGTTCAATGAATTAAGCCTGTATGGCGAGAGATGTACGAACAACGTGGCTCGAAAAAAGGTGTAGCAGGCTGTCGAGACAACCTGCTAATTGACAGGTGTGTCTGTAAAAACGCTGCAGCCCATCAGCGCGTCCTGTCAATGGGCGGGATTGACTACCGGAAAGATTTCGATTCGACCTCTAATAGACTTATCATCTGTCTGTTGGAAAGCTTGAAGGTACATCCACACATAGTGAGATGCATTAAGAGATTGATGCCATTTTGGAAAACTAGATTTACTATATCATCTAGAAATTATCGTCTGACAACGAACAACGTCACCTTCCAGCGCCCTTTGCTTTTTTGCATCAAATTTCTGCCTCTATCTCTCACACTACGAAATTCTCCTGGATACGTCTGTGGCGACACTAATCAGCGCGAGCATGAGGTCACACATGTATTCTATATGGATGACCTGAAGATCAATGCCTCTGGTAAAAGCTTACTTCAAACTGCTATAAATATCGTCAAGAACTACACAGGAGGGATTGGGATGGACTATGGTTTGGACAGGTGTGCCAAAATTATTCTGAAGAAAGGAAAGATTACTGGCTTTCCCAAGGACCCTGAACTTGTGGATATAAGTGTTATTAGACATCTGAATACTGGAGAGACCTATACATACCTGGGCGTGCCTGAAAACCGCATTTAGGACGTAACATCAGTGAAGGAATCTCTCCGAAGCAGATACAAGCATCTTCTTCGACATATTTGGTCTTCCAATCTGTCGGCGTTGAACAAGGTATCTGCGACTAACATATTTGGCGTCCCGGTTGTACTCTACTCGTTTGGGGTGGTTCAATGGACGAAGATCAAGATTAAGGCCCTTGATGTCACCACACGTAAGATCATGCATATGCATAAAAGCTTGCATATCAATTCGTCAGTTCCGCGATTATACATTTCACGCCGTCAAGGCGGACGCGGACTTCTGAATCTCTAGTGTCTTCATAACCGAATTGTTCTAGGTACAGCTTACATCGTTGCCAATGGCAGAGATCCTCTCCTAAAGATGGTCAGGAAACACGAGGTGATTGGCGAAGAAGCGTTCCTTTACAAAGCCGCGGAGCAAGCGGCCGAAACCCTTGACCTGCATTTTAACATTAGAAGTGAGGAAAGTGCATTACTCCATCTTGATGTTTCAGTTCTAAAAGCCGAAGTAAAGAAAGCAGAGGTTGGAAAATTTCACCAACAGCTACTCGACAAAAAAATGCACGGAAACTTTCACAGAAATTTAGAAAAACAGTCCTTGTCGAAGGAGAAAACTTTTGCTTTCCTCAAATCATTAGGGCTCAATTCAGGTACAGAGGGTTTCATTTTCGCATGCTAGGATGGTGTCATTTCCACCTTAGCATACCGTGAGCGCATTTTATGTCAAGAAGTTCGCAGGAACTACGTATAGCTATAGACATAATGCGGCCACAAGAGTGCTTTATTACCATCTTTGTCGCTCTTACGTTGTTGGTCGCGACCCTGCCCTGCCGAACGCTCCAAGGGAGATACAGTCAATTGTCCGAAACGAGAAGTGCCAAATTTTCTGGAACTACGATTTTCGGGCAGCAGTCTCCGTTGCGCCTTTGAGGCCTGACATTGTTCGCCAAGACTTCGAGAAACGAACTATATTCGGGATCGAATTATGGGCATTGTCTGAATAGAACATCACTGCAAAGGAGAAAATAAAAAAAGGTAGGTATCAAGACCTTAAAAGAGAGCTGCAACGAATATACCTACAATATTCGGTGCAAGTAATTATCCTTGTGAAGCATAAAGCTGTCATCCTTGGGTCGCTTCGTGTCCTCAAGACGCACGAGGGTTTCGGCGACCTGACGTTGTGATTTCTTTGTTTCCTGTGACCACCCATCTCACGGTTGTGAGACGTGGCCATAGGTGTGATTTACCGCATTTCTACTGGGGGCCTTTGACATTTTATTTTAGATGGCAGTTGCTCTCAGTGGGACCATATTTTTGGCACGCGAGTATGGTTTTAAGGTTACGAACCAGTAATGGTTTCGCACCTCCGAGAGCACCTATCACAAGGACAATTACTTGCACCGAATATTTTGGATACAGTCGTTGCAGCTCTCTTTTAAGGTCTTGATATCTCTCCTCTTTTTCTTTCTTCTTTGCTGTGATGTTGTATTCGGACGGAGCCGCGAATTCGATCACGAATATAGTTCGTTTCTCGAAGTCTTGGAGAACAATGTCAGGCCTCGAGTGCGCAACGGAGACTGCGGCCCGAAAATCGTATTTCTAGAAAATTTGGCACTTCTCGTTTCGGACAATTGACTCTATCTCTCTTGGAGCGTTCGGCAGGGCAGGGTCGCGACCAACACCGTAATAGTGACAAAGATGGTAATAAAGCACTCTTAGGGCCGCATTATGTCTGTAGATATACGTCGTTCCCGCGTGGGTCGGACACCCTGATAGTATGTGTTCTAGGTACTCAGCGTGTGCATGACACGCTCGGCACCTATCACTGGGAACTTCTTGATATAAAATGCGCTCACGGTATGCTAAGGTTTCCGTTCATTTTCTTGTCGAGTAGCTGTTGGTGAAATTTTCCAACCTCTGATTTCTTTACTTCAGCTTTCAGAAGTGAAGCATCAAGATGGAGTAATGCACTTTCCTCACTTCTGATGTTAAAATTCAGGCCAATGGTCTCGGCCACTTGCTACGCGGCTGTTTAAATAAACGCTCCTTCCCCAATCATCTCGTGGTTCCTGACCATCTGTAGGAGAGGATCTCTGCCATTCGCAACGATGTAAGCTGTAACTAGAACAATTCGTTCATGAAGACACTGGAGATTCAGAAGTCCCCGTCCGCCTTGACGGTGTGAAATGTATAATCGCGGAACTGACGAATTGATATGCAAGGTTTCATGCATATGCATGATCTTACGTGTGGTGACATCAAGGACCTTAAGCTCATTCTGCTTCCATTGAACCACCCCAAACGAGTAGAGTAGAACCGGGACGGCAAGCATGTTAGTCGCAGATACCTTGTTTAACGCCGACAGATTGCAAGACCAAATCTGTCGAAGAAGATGCTTGTATCTGCTTCGGAGAGAATCCTTCACTGATATTACGTCCTGAATGCGGCTTTGAGGTCTCTCCAGTATTAAGAGGTCTAATAATACTTATATGCACAATCTCATGGTCCTTGGGAACGCCAATAATCTTTCCTTTCTTCAGATTAATTTTGGCACACTTGTCCAAACCAAAGTCCATCCCAATCTCTCCTGTGTAGTTCTTGACTATAAAGCAGTTTGAAGTTTGCTTTCACCACAGGCATAGATCTTATGGTCGTCCATATAGAATACATGTGTGACCTTATGCTCGCGGTGATTAATGTCGCCACAAAGGTATCCAGGAGAATTTCGTAGTGCGAGAGATAGAGGCTTAAGTGTGATGCAAAAAAGCTACACCTTTTTTCGAGTCACGTTGTTCGTACATCTCTCGCCATACAGGCTCAATTCGTCGAACAATCCTGTTGTTTAGGGCAGCTGTAAAGATCTTATACAGTGTGTTCAAACAAGTTATTGGCCTGTAATTCTCTGGGTTGCACAAGTTGCCTTTTTTCGGCGGGAGTATAGTGCGTCCTCACACCAGCCACTGCGGAATGGGCGTCTCTGACTCTAAATATGAGGTGAATATGTGGGCCAAATGTTGGTATGTGAAAGTGAACTTTTTCCACCAGAAGTTCTTAAAACAATCTGATCCGGCAGTCTTCTTCTTCGGCAGTGATTGGTGGACATTCCTCCTCAGATTTTATTAGGTTATCGCAAAACTCCTTGAAGTGGATGATATTGTCAGTATCTTCTTTCAACTCTAGTGTTTTCGGGGTCTTGTACACCCCTCTCCAAAAAGTCTCTACATCCTTGGGCTTGAGTAGATTTTTTAACAGAAACAGGGAGATCGCTGAAGAGGCGCGATTGGTCAGCGAGAAACTGTTGATTTTCCCTGATCCATCTCTTCTTCTTCTGTATTCCCCTCCTTGTGTCAGATAACAGCCGTATTCTGTCAACAATATGCTGCTTGATTGTCAGCAATCCATTCATCTTCCTGTTCAGTTGATGCAAGCGTCTTTTGGTCTTTTGATACATCATCGGTTTTAGCCTTCGATTTGAATCAGCCAAAGCTCTCGTAGCACCACAAACTGAGCAATTGATGGTCCAGAGGTCGGACTCCTCCGAGCTATCTTCACGAAGGGAGGCATCTATTTTAGCCAGATTTTGGGGCTTAGGAGGGACCTGCATGTTAATGTTCCTCCTTGTACTGAAATTGCGATCATCTCTCAGAAGGTGCCTGCTTTCTGCGGTTGGTCTTAATGTCGCTTCTTCATCTTTGTCTGCAGTTTGATCAAGCAGCGGTTGGGGAAGCGCTCCGCGTACATATCCATTTTTCCGGAGGTTGTCGGCTTGATTTTGCAAAGACTGATGCGAAACGTGCTGAAGCTCTGGGTGTTTCTAGCACCACAGAGTGTGCATACCCGCCATAAAGCCTCCGCAAACAGGAATAATGCTGGCATCGTAGCAGTCCAGCACGTTATCCCTGAGTTGATCCGTCCGCTCTATGTGGGCGTTTCGCCGGTTCGTCGTCGTGTTTCCATCTAAATTATTTTCAGCACCCCGAACTCTAGGATGATGGGCATTGTTTGCCGACCTATTGTCGGGTTCTCTGCGCGTTCTACAACATTTTGGTGTTTTGGTGGTTTCATTGGTGTTCCCACGAGCAGCTAGGGAAAGGGTTCGTCCATCCTTGTAGAGCCCCGCGTGCATGGATAAGGCTAGTACTCTTTGATGTCGCCCGGTATCCCAGAGTCAACGTTTGAGACACCTCACCCAGGTGCCATTCAGCTTTGGGCACGGTTGTTACACCTTCGCTCAGGGGTTATTCCTTCGAAACCATCCCTGGACAATTGTCCGCGACTGCTTATTAATCATTGTAACCATATTCAGCAGAAACCCTTGGTACAGGGACCCTCTATCCGCAACCCGATGACGCGTCCGGTGGCTCTGTCATAGGCCCTTCAGTTCTATTCCAAAGGAATCGAAACCGAACGGTTCCTTTATGTGTGTGTGTATATATATATATATATATATATATATATATATGTATAGACTGTACGTTGTCACCTCAAAAATATATATACACTAGACGTTGTCGCCTCATATATAACGTTGTCACCTCCGAAAACGGAGGTGACAACGTTTTGCCTATTTTTCGATGTAAATCCATTTTAGATGGTCTTTCATTGCATTTGGCGAAAAAACGTTCGGAGGTGACAACGTTCATCCTTTATCAGCAGTATCGCCTACCTAGTTCAGGTATATATCACCGGCGCTAGTGTCGCCATACTAGCAGATACAAGCTGTACGTTCTCACCTCCAGCATATATAACTCCAATCACAGGTAAGAGGCACACCTTCCCACCTCCGTGATTTGGCAACACTGCATTTACTCTCAGTGAATTGGCAGGTGCCTTTCGCCGGCCGAAATTTGAAAACTGTCAAATAGTAAGATTCAATCGTGAATATAAAAGCTTGAGAATGGTTCAATTTTTATAAAAATGAGTATCTTTATGTTTTTGAGGCCACTGAATTTAAATTTGGTATCAGAATTCCAAAATTCACAAGGTTTGATACCAAAATTTGAAAATCGTTGAATTTGTATGCAAATGAGTATTTGTAAGTTTTTTAGGTCGCTGAGTCCGAATTTGTTATCAGACTTCAAAAATTGAAAATGAAGGATATAATATCGCAAATAAAATGTTTTTTAAGAGGTTTGAATTTGATGAAAATTAGTATTTATACGTTTTCAGGGTAGCTGAAGAGAAATTTCGCTCTAAAATTTGCAAATTTTAAAATTCTAGAGATTTTTTGGGGCTGCTGAATACAAATGTGAAAGTAAATTTTTTTCAAACTGTTTGTTTTTTTAATTAATCTGTTTCACTTGAAATTTTAAGTTCTTTTTTTCTTGTTGGGAATTAATTTTCTTCACTGAAAATGTTACTGCTTGGTTGAAAATTATTCCGTTTTGGTTGAGGATTCAGCTATTTTGTTCAAAATTGGTCGTTTTTTAGTTTAATTCAACTATTTTTGTCTTCAAAATAAAATCTCTTTTGGTTGAAATACGACCTATCCAACATATTTCAACAGCATATTTCATTAGGAATACATTTTTTGCAGAAAAATCAAGTACTTGGTTTATAGTTGAACTACATTGTAAATAATGAATTTTTTGGTTGAACGTACAAGGTTTTAATTTGAAATTCACCTAGTTGGTCGTAAATGAACAGTTATGTAAAAAATTCGTCTTTTTGGCTAACAGCTTGAGAATTTATGGTTTTTTGAAAATTCATGTTTTTGATTGACAATTGAACTATTAATTTGAAAATGTGACTATTTTGTTAGAATTCCTTTTATTGTATGTGGACAATTCAAATATTTTGTTATAAATGTACTGTTTTGTTAAAAATTAATAATTTTGGTTTATTCATTTGAAAATGTAACTATTTGGTTGAAAAAATTTTTTTTTCAATTAACTTTTTGAACTGAAAATTTAGTTATTTCACGTTGGGTTCAAAATATATCCCTCACAAATTTGTGATTTAACTTTTTGGTCAACAATTAATTTTTTTGGAAAATTCGTCTTTTTGTTATATGTAACATTATTCTTGTTTGTTAAAAAATCATCCTTTTGTTTGAGGATGCAACTATTTTGTCAAGAATTTGTAATTTTCCATTGGAGTTAACTGGTTGATAATTTGCTTTTTTCCGTTCAAAATATGTTTCTTCAACTGAAAATTTAATTATTCCATTTTTCGTTGAAAATTTATCTATCTTTTTTTTTAAATTCTTTTGTTTTTGTGGAAGAAAAATTGTTTTAGCTAAAAAGTTTCACTCCACTTTCGGTTGAAAATATATCGCTTATAAGTTAAAAATTCAACTATTTTGTCGTAAATGAACTTTTTTCTTAAAATTTCATATTTTTTGTTGAACATTAAACTATTTATTTCATAACGTGACTATTTGGTTGGAAATTAATTTTTCTTTTAATTATTTTTTTATCTGAAAAATTATTTATTCCACTTTTGGTTGAAAATTTATCTCTTTATCAGTTGAAAATTCTGCTATTTGGTCGTTAATTGCCTTTTATGATGAGAAATCATATTTTTTGCTGAAAATTAAACTTTTTTCGCAAATGTAAGTATTTTGTCGGAAATTCTTTTTTTTAACTTGATTTTCTTATCTGAAAATATAATTATTGCACTTTTGGTTGTAAATATAGCCCTCATATTAAACTGTAGCCCTAATTGTGATTCAACTATTTGGTAGAAAATTCATGTATTTTCTTGAAAATTCTTTCTCTTGGTTTTAACATTAACCTTGTTTGTTAGAAATTCATCATTTTGTTTGAGGATTCTACTATTTTGTCAAAAATCCGTAATTTTTCATTGGATGCAACTGGTTGATAATTCTTCTTTTTTGTTGAAAATTAATTTTTGTGAATTCAAATTTCAACTATTTGTAGTAAATTGATTTGTCTTTCAATTTCAATTTTCAAAATTCATCTTCTATGGAAGAAAAGTAATTTTACATGGTTGAAAATTCATCTTTTTTGGCTGACAATAATCTTGTTGGTTCAAGTTCGTCTTTTTGGCATGAAAATTCAACTCTTTGGCTTAGAGTGCAACTACTCAATTTTTTTGACGATAATGTTGGCACTTAATGTATCGACAAGGATTACCATATCATTTTTTTATCTGAACTTGCTCCTTTTGGTGAAAAATATGAGCATAATTTTTCTTTCAGAATTCGCATTAAAAATATTAATACATTCACAATTATTTTAAAAAACTAAGAATCGTATCGGAAAACGAAAAACACCTCTAGATTCGTCTCCGAAATATCTAGATGCCGTATTTTTTCGTTCCTTGTTGAAACAATTTTCAAACAATCACATTATTTTCTATTGTTCTGCAATTTTTATAAACAAAGTAATTGTCGGAATTAAAAATGGACAATACTATTGCATTCCTTTCGAAAATATCTCGATGCGACTTTTTTTTCTAAGCATTGGTTGAACAATGAGGACATATGTTGCTTAGCGTACATTTGATGTGTGCCTGTAGATATGTATTTGAAACATGCAGGCTTTTTCATTTCGGATTGAACCATTTTTAATTCGGAATAAACACAAGAGGTCGTTCAAGTATTACTGCATTTTGAAATTCTTTAAAGTGAAAATGTACGCTCATAAATAAAGACCTGAAATGACATTTTTTTCAAAGTATATGCTTTCAAAATATATTTTATTATAATTATTTTTTCTTGGAATTTTTCACCAAATTTTATTTTACAAATTCATACTTTTGAAGTTGATAAATTTTTTGCACCGTAGAGGTTTTTGTTGGGGCTTTGTTTTTTGAAATATTTTTTTCCATAATCCATTTTGAGAAAGTATTAAAAATAGAACAAATTATGAATCGAGGCCTTTAAAATCAGAATAACTGGACAATCGTCCAACATCTGGAATGACAATGAAGTTGAATAAACAAACAAAAATACGTTTATAAGAACCTAGTAATATAAGAAGACTATGAATTTTTATAATGATTTTGTTATTTAAATTGATTTTATGGGTCTTCAAAGTTGAAAAGCTTCGAATTTTAGAGTAATAAATTAGATCGAAAATTTCCTAACTGGAACCCAAACTGAAAAGAGATTAATTTTATTGTTCGAGAACACCGGAATTATATTAGTGTAGTAGCACTATTTATAATGTCCAGTTTCAATAGCTCAGGTACACCCACCTCATCACCTAGTCTACACCGCACCGGTTGCTCTTCTGAGCTCTCTTTCGCCGACCCTTACCTGCGGGGGGTCCTTTGTACTAATGAGGAGTGAAATACGTAACATGATTTTTTTTAATTTTACAATTAATAATTTAATAATATTATATTAGGAATCTATGTTTTTCGGCGATTCCACCGATATGTCACTTGTGATAAATAGTCAAAAATTAGAATCTTTCCAATCCACCCCGTGTTGGAGCAACCTTCATCGAAATCAAATTTAGGACGTCTGAAAAATATTTTAATTATCACTTTTCTTCAACTTATTTGTCACATAAATATATGAAATCATTTTATTTTTATTTCGAAATGTAATTTCAAAAACTCAAAAGTAAGAAAAATGTGAGATTTTACACAAGTTTCAAGTCCATATCTGTTTCGAGACCCCCTGAGCTAGAAAAAACGATTTTTACGAAGGTGTCTGTCTGTCTGTAGTCTGTCTGTCTGTCTGTAGCCACGATAACTTTCGAAAGAATGATCAGATTTGATTGAGCTTTGGCACACTTTTTTATGGCCCAAAAATAGAGAACGAGTTCGTTAACCAGCTATTTTGGATGAAAATCCAAAAAGTGAGCACATTTTGAAAATTTTTGAGACCACTTTTTTGGAAGATTTGAAAATTCTATGTACGGTTATTAGTAGTACGCAAAATGACGAACAAAATATTCTTATGACTTTTCGTGATAAAAAAAAAATTACTGGAGTTATAGCATTTTCAAAATTCCAAAAAACAAACGAAAATGAACATTTTAAGCCGAAAAACGCACGATATGAAAAAAAGTCAAGAGGAGAAAAACGTTGATTCCTGAACACCCTATAATATTTTCATAACAACTTTTTGAATTTTTCGAAAAATAAAAAATTCAAATTTTGATCGCACAAAAAATTAATGAAAAATCAAAAAAGCCATTTTGCTGTAAAACTATGCAAGATACCAGAAAATATCATCTCACCAAAATTGTGCACCTAAAAAATATCTACAAATTTCTTATCATTCACTTTTTGATATGACGCGTAGTTTTTGTTTTATTCGTAAAAAACAGCATTGAAAATAGAAAAATCAAATTTTCAGACGAATATTACCAGCTACGAAAAAATGACCGAAACAAAATTTGTTCATCCAAGGAAGAGGTACAAATTTATTGTGACTCATGTTTCGATACGATGCGTGGTTTTTGTTTTATTCGTGAAAATAACATTGACAGTAAAAAAAATCAAATTTTTGAAAAAACAATGCAAGGTACGAAAACATATAAATGAACAAAAATTGTGCATTCAAAAGAGACTTACACACCCGTAATCAATTTTTGTGGTAAGAATATATTCAAAATGAAAAATTTAACTTTTTTGATGAACGGCACAAGCTAAAATAAAATGTTAACTAATAAAATTTGTCGCCTGAATTATATCATTACTTTTCATTTGAAATCAAATACAAATTTAGTAATTTGTATATGAAGAACATATAACACGAAGCACAAAGTGCGGGCTCAGTGTATTTATCAAATCGCACGCCGTAAGTGCGCTCAAACTTTTTTGTTTCTATCATACGGTTCAAATGATTTTCAAATCAAATATCGAGCGCGAAGCGCGAGTGTCTGGATGAGAATGTGTTCCTTAAGGTCGATAGAACCTTGAGTAAATAAAGTTCCTTTTCAGTCTAAAATAAAAATAAATTTAACAATCACTTAATATGTAGAGGTTTTGATAATTTTATAATATTTGCAAACAAACTTTTTCTTTTCATCGATGTCGAACACGAAGTTCAAAAATCTAGAGGAGCCTAGCGTAAAGCGCGATGCAAATACGCCCGAGCGCGTAGCGCGAGGTGAACACATAATCGAGCGCGAAGCGCGAGATAAATATATGATCGAGCGCGAAGCGCGAGATCCAACAGTCGCGCGCCCTAGGCGCGCTCAAACTTGCGAGCCGCGCGCAAAGCGCGCCATGAGAATGTGCCCGCAAAGCGGGCAGATTTTTTTTTTTTATGTTGAACATAAAATAAAATTTTGCATAACGTCATCGGGTCGGCAATTTGCTTAAAACAATTAAATTGCAAAATTTTCCCCTCGTTGTTCCACGAAAATTCAAAACATTTTGCAAACTTGAGTGAGTAAATATACTCAAGTCTCTATCCTGTATCAAATTTGCAAAACGTTCATGATGCGGCCACGTTATTAATTATAAACAAATTAATATTTTGTTAATCTCTCCTGAGCGAAAATACCAAAGATTTTTCAAAATGTTGTTTCTGCTTTTA
Source organism: Andricus curvator (assembly GCA_932195095.1). NCBI lineage: Eukaryota > Metazoa > Arthropoda > Insecta > Hymenoptera > Cynipidae > Andricus > Andricus curvator. The sequence goes on from CAKNYM010049379.1 coordinate 14,784, forward strand.
TACGTTGAGAAAAGACTATTGTATGATTTGCAAAACTAAATACATTTCGCAAATTATCGTTTTTCAAGTTGTTACATTTTTTGCCATTCGACTACTAAAATTTCAGCGGAAATTCCGAAGGTTGCGTTTCGCGGTACCAATTGTTAGAGAGGTTGGGATCTGAAAATTATGAAATTTGCAAAACGTTGCTCGGCCGGCAATAGTGATTCATTCGAGCGACACGATCCGAGAAACGATCAAAAATATTTTTGTTCATCGCCTTGACAATCGAGCTGTCATCTCATATCGTCTCGTTAAAATGAACTTCTTGTCAAATCGATCGATCTGACCGAACAACCGAGAAGCTGGTTTCCAAAATTTTTAATATTGCTATATTTAAATGAATATAAATAGAAAATGAGTTGATGGACGTAAAAAAGGCCTTTTCTCGAGGTTAAAGCTAACTTTTACCTTCATATCTGAGCGATATTAAAAAAATATACAATTTTGTTTTATAAAATACATCATACTAATGGACTAGAGAAACTTCATCAAATTTTTCGTTAAATTAAAAAAATCTAAAAAGTCTTTGAAGTTTCGTAGTTTTTAGAATTTATATTTTCTATGAAAAAAAGTTTATTCCGAACATATTTTTATACAGAGGTCCAACTATCTACAGTGAAAGATATGTTTGAAACATTTTTTGTAGCGTTTTGATTACGGCTTCTTGCATATCCTTGGAAGTTGAGGAAATCATTGATCTCATGGCATTGTGAAGTGAAGTCACCAAATCGGTTTAAGACAAAATATGTTCTTTTTTATGTTGTTTTTAAGGAATTATAGTTGACTCATATTTTGCTATTTGAACAAAAAAAGGTTTTGACTAAGATATGAGTATTACAAATTTTTAAGGTGGTAATGTATTTTACAAAAAAAAAAATCTTTGTCGTTTTTCTGAAACTCTTCAACCTTCATTTTCTCAACGAGGCCACCTTTTTTTTTCTTGATTTTCTTTCTAAGTTGGTATTAATAGGGTACATTTATCGAAAAAATCATTTATCTTGTGCCTGCATCTTAAAGAAGAGAAAATTGAGTTTATTTCAATAGAAAATAAAAATTCGTATTTTTTCAATAACGAAACGATATTTGAAAAAGTGAAGTTCTTCCACTTGAAAATTGTAAAAAAAAGTTTGCAAACACTTTTCTTCTCTGGCCTCTCTTTCTGGAAATTTTGGCTAAAAATGCAATAAATTCGGTTACAACTGTCATTACATACATTTTTTTAGAAAATATTACAAAATATAATGTTTTAATTGTTCCAATTGAATTTAATTAAAAAAACAATTGTAGCCCATTGAATTAAAATAATTAAAATAATATTATATCAACATGAACAGTGAGAATGTTTTAATTGTTTTAATGTCATTCAATTGAGAAAAATACAACTACAGCCGATTTGAATAATAATAACTTAAGCGAACATTTTGAAAAAGAGGCAAGATGAAGAAAAGGTCTAAGAAACTATTTTTCCTAATTTTTCAAGTGGCACAACTAAATATTATGTTTCGAAACGATTTTGTGACTTCAGCATGCACGCTTTACAGCCTTTCCGATTTAGAATGTATTCGGTCTAAATGCTACTTTATTTGGTTGTTAAATTTAGAAAAAGTAACATTTTTCATCTTGAGAGACTGAATATCCTTTTTGCTTCCTCGTAGAGGAAGCTTTGTAATGGTAACATTTTCCAAAATTTTTAAATTAATTCAATTTAACCCTCCCTAATTTATTTATCTAATACAATGTTCTAAGCAATTGTCCGGATGTGTGTGTGTGTATGTGGATGTGTGTGTGTGGATGTGTGTGTGATGTCACGCTTTTTCGTGAACACGATAACTAGAAAACGGTTGCAGATAATTCGATGAAATATGAAGGGCTTATTTTCCTCACTAATGTCTTGAAACTGACCAAAGGATTTTTAAAAATATGTATTGCATTCTTTTTAGCACTCAATAATATGTTAAAAATCGGATTTTCATAGTAAAACTTTCTTTATTCGCATAATTCAAAGCTGATGCAAGAATATAAAAGATTCCTTGGTTCGAGACGAATCAATTGACATATTAAATTAATAAATTTCATCAAAGAGTAGGGGAGTTATGGTTATTTATACCTATATTTTGAAAATCGGTTTTTTATAGTTGAAATTTTTTCATTCACATAATTCAAAGTTGATTCAAGAACAGAAAAGATGTGTTGATTCGAGACGAATCGATTGACCTATAATATTAATACATTTCATTGAAGAGTAAGGAAACTATGGTAATGCATAATATTTGAAAATACGTTTTTTTTTTAAGTAAATCTTTTTTCTTCAACATAATTCAAAGTTGATGCAACAATATGAAAGATTCCTTGGTTTGAGACGAATCGATTGACCTTCAATATCAATACATTTCATTGAAGAGTAGGGAAGTTATAGTAATTTATATATTTTTCAAATCATTCTTTAAGTTTTGTCATTCTCGTAATTTAAAGTTGATGTGTGAGTAGAAAAGTTGTGTTGATTCAAGACGAATCGATTGACTTATAACATTGATACATTTTACTGAAGAGTAAGGAAGCTTTGGTAATGCATAATATTTGAAAGTACGGCTTTTCATAGTAAAACTTTTTTAAATAACATAATTCAAAATTAATGCAAGAACGGAGAAGATTCCTTGATTCGAAGCGCATCGATTGATCTGTAATAATAATACACTTTATTAAAGATTTGTCAAGTTATGCTCATTTATAATATCTGAATCATCAGTTTTAAACAGAAAAACTTTCTTCATCGACATAATTCAAAGTTGACGCAGGAATAGAAAAGACACTTTGATCATAAATTCTCAAATAGAGTAATTCTGGCGATTTTTGTAAGGAAATCATAAAGCTGGGAAAGGGATAGGGCGCGACAGAACTTTTCCTTTCCCTTTTCCAGCTCGAAAAATTATTATTTCAAATACAAGATTTGATTTGTCTGATTTGTCTTTGTATGTAAAACATTTTTTGTATTATTTTGTAATTTTGTATTTTTTGTAAATTTCTATCTTTAAATTGAGCAAATGAAGACTTTGGTTTGTATATTATTGAAAAAAATAACTAATGCTTCCTCTATGAGGAAGCAAATATATTTTCTAACGGGAAGCAAAGTGCTCGTGAAATGAGCACCATATAATTATAAATACAAACAAAGTAGAAACACTCGAGATCGAAATCACAGCTAGTTTCAAACTAATAATATTAATCTTCGATTTACTGTATGAAAACAATAATGCAGAAAGTTGCTTACTACTTTTTTTTGTCAAAAAAAGATTTATTTCATTGAAAGTAATGTTTTGTAAGATTCTTACAAAAATCATATTCCCCTTAAAACAGGCTTCAAAGAGAGTACAAATTAATTTTTCGGCTTGTCATTTCTTTGAAAAATATAAATTTGTTTGAAATTTATTGAAATTGAAAAATTATCCAAAATGCATTTTAAAATTATTGAATTTCTTGCTAAAAGTGATAGAATGTAAAATTTTAATTATATTATGTTTAAATGCTTATCAATAATACTTCTTTTGGCTGCTGGTCTGCACTATCAGAAAAGGCTCTCTTGTATTCCTCAGCATGGAATTTTTTAAATATCAGGTAGTTCCAGTTGTATTCACATATATTATTTTCATTATAATTTCCAACTGTTGTGCAGAGCAAGCCTTACATTTCGCGAAATTCTTTTTATCCGTGTATCCGCATTCAAAAATACTTCCTAGAACTTCCTTTCTCCTTCTTCTTGTCACTGATTTTGATTCAGATGAATCTTCATCAATCATCAGTTCATTAATCAGAAGATTGAATTATATAATATATTCAAAAATATATCTCAAATGAATTTCGAATGATAATTCTTATTGTTTATATAAGTTTCTTATTTTAGATTTTACTAAGAATACATTATTATTAGTATTTGTATTATTTTTCAGTATTGTTCCTTATTTAAAATTATGTATCCACCCCGTAGATTTTCTTTTCCCTACATAGCTTGTACCTTCTGCCATCCTTCTCCAGATTGTGTTTAATCGTTAAATTAAAAATTTAAGATGAACAGATTCATCTCACGTTAAATTAAACGTTATATCCAAATAATCTTTGGCAGCAGAGCTCTGTCACTAAAAGGCTGTCACAAGTGACATTTCTCGATTATTTTCAAGGACCTCGTTCGATGTCTTTCGAAAAATGAGACGATACGATTCGAAATTTAACAAATGAATACACGAGATGATCGTTCGAAAAAAGGGGCTGATAACGAACGACGTCGAGTGAAACAGTTGAGTTTCTCGTGTCGATGTGAATCACTAGCCGGAAATAATAATAAAATTGCAATTAAGCAAATCAGTTACTTTTATAAACTAGCGAAAAATTACAAACATTTTACAAATCGTATTAAGTGATAAACAACTTATTACCAACATCATATTACATTTGCAAACTGTTTCCAATTGGAAACGTTATTAATTATAAACGAATTATTATTTTGTTTATCACTTCCGAGTCGAAATGTAACAAATATTAAATTTGCAAAACGTTGCGCTAATCGTACTGAGTGATAATTAACTTAGTACTAACATCATATTAGATTTGCAAACTGTTTATCACCCTGAAACATTGATAATGATAAACAAACTGATATTTTTTTATTTATTCCCCAGATTAAATTCTCAATGTGTTGCACGAGGATTTTCTCTTACTATTGAAGGGTGCTATACAGTTTGTAATATATTTACTGTTTTTTTATTGGATTATTAATGTGGCATGAATACATTGCATTATATATAATTTTTGAGGTTTTTTGAAGGTTTCTCGTTTCTCTGAAAAAGTTTTCGAAAGCAATAAAATAACTGCCGGTGTAGAAAAAAAAGGAAACCTTTGAAAAAAAACGAGTAACAATATACAATTCATGAATTGCGTGAACATTTTTTTAAAGTGAATATTCTTTTAAATCATTTTTGTACACTGTTAACAATGTTTGCAATTTTAATATACATTTACTATTCATTTGTATAGTAAATCTAAAAACTCGGTCTATGAAATAGTAATTGAGAGGTTGCATAGTAAATTTGATATACATGTATACTTTTCAACTGCTAAAAATTTAGGTAATTTCACTCTACACAAATTAAAATTAATTTGGCAGTAATTTTCAATTCTAAATAATAAAGCATAATGCTTTTTTCTAGTTAAACATGAAATATACTGGGTTTTAGGTGGAAAAGTTCAATTAAGCGAATAAATAAGAGACCTAACCTAAAAGCAGCGGTTTTTTCGTTAAAATTCTAACATTTACAGTGAATTTTGAAGAAAATCCCACCCGTACGTTGCACTTTGAATATAAATATGAATTTAGTCGATGAATTGTAGGTTATTAATTTAGTATTAAATATTTGACAAGACCCGTGCAGAAATCGCCATATATATTACCGATTACTGACTAGGGCCTGATCCGATGTGTACTATCTGGTCCCGATAGGAAGAATTCTGTGGCCCTGACTCGTACCAGACCGGGCTATGTACTGTGACGTCATATAACCGCTTCGCAGCGCCATCTCAAGCCACATGCGCTAGATGTAATATAACCACAAACATAACCGTAATTTTTGTTTTCCTTCGTGCTGTTGTGTTGCAAATGTGCTGGGAGTGTTCGACCGTATAATATATTCTTAACACATTAATAATAAGTGCAAAAATTAAGAAGCTAACCGCGAGTTCGCAAACATCGTGCTATCAGCAAAATTCCGTTTGAGAGTCTTCTGGAATGCAAAAGACTGGGACGGTAATCGGAAGCAAA
>CAKNYM010049380.1:0-10599 GCA_932195095.1 Andricus curvator
TAAAATTATTGTTTGAATTCAAAATAACAATTATTGAAAAAATATATTTTTGGATGAAAATTTTTGGACGAATGAAAAATCCTAAAATAAAATTCCTTAATAATATAATTCCCAAATAATAAAATTCCCAAATAAAAAATCCCCAAACAGTTTATGATATTACCGAAATGGAAAATTCCCGGCAGTTTATAATATTACGGAATTTTAAAATTCCCGATAGAAAATTCCCGAATTATAAAATATCTGAAATGGAAAATTCTCGAATTATAAAACTCCCGAAACAATAAAAAAAATTGTTTTTCAATCAATATTATTTATTTCTTATAAATACAATAATCAAATATTTGTATAAAAAAAAAATATTTTTCTTCTTCAAAGTTTCTAAAATTATTGTTTGAATTTAAAATAACAATACTTGAAGACAATTTTCATCCAGAAATATAGTTTTTTTCAATTATTATTATTTCAATGTTAAACAATAATTTTAGAAACTTTAAGCATTAAGAATAATTTTTTTCTTGATAAAAGTATTTAATTATTACATTTGTTTAAATTCGGGAATTTTCTAGTTCGGATATTTTATAATTTGGCAATTTTCTGTCGGGAATTTTTAAATTCGGTATAATATTATAAACTGTTGGGAATTATCCATTTCGGTAATATCATAAACTGTTCGGGAATTTTCCAATTCGGGAATTTCATTATTCGGGAATTCTTATTAATCGGGAATTTTATTATATATTCGAAAATTTTATTCGGGAATTTGACAGAGTCGGGAATTTTATTTTCCGGGATTTTTCAGTACTCCAAATTTTTTTTCAAATATTGTTATTTTAAATTCAAACAATAATTTTCGAAACTTTAAACATTAAATATTTTCTTTAATAGAAATATTTGTTTATTGTATTCTTAATAAATAAATAAATAATATTCATTTGACAACAATTGTTTAAATTCGGGAATTTTCTAATTCAGGTATTTTACAATTCGGCCACTTTCTGCCGGGAATTTTGAAATTCGGTAATATTATTAACTGGCGGCAATTTTCAAATTCGGTAATATTATTAGCTGTTCGGGAATTTTATTAATCATGAATTTTCCAACTCGGGAATTTTACAGTGTCGAGAATTTTATTTTCGGAATTTTTCAGTCAGACCGAAAAATCATTTTTGTCCAAGCTGTAAAAAAAAATTAAGTTTTCCTCCCTGTAATTGGTATTATCTGGAATTATTTGATATTATTGTTTCTCCTTCGGCGTGTAGGCAACTTGCCAGCTGGCGTGACAACATTAAATACCTCATTGATGTCCACAAATCCACTTCAAAATTAATTCGATTCGCATTTTTCGTTTTGTTCCTAACCTACAATACCGACTGTGGCAAAAAGTATCACGATAAAATCATTCAAGATCGGTTACCATCTCATGAACTTCATAAGCCATGGAATAATCTTTAAAGATGGTGACGATGGCTGTTGTTGAGTCAAGTTCTTTATTTACATTCAGGAAAAATATGTTTTGATTCGTCCGCGAAAAGTCTAATTATTTTCAAAATAACAATTAGGTTAGTAAAAAGTTGTTTTAAATCTGGTGTCCTGATTTATATAGCTTTTCACTCATACTTTGCCGGTTTTCCATTGCTGCAAAGGACGTAGCAGACGACAGCTTTTATTCCATCGTAAGATAAACTTTCGCCAAATAGCATGTAATCTTTAACAGCTGAAAATTTTACATGCAACAAAATTTAACTTCAGTTTTTTCTGTGTTAGTTTTGGTTCTTCCGCTTGTATTGTCAGAGTAGCTAAAAACAAGTAAAAAATTACAGAAGTTTCGTGGAAACTTATAAAATTTTTTGGAAATATACTGTTCCGAGTTTCTTGAATGCTTTAAAGTTTAACATTTTGAGTAAAAATAATAAACTTTTATGTAAAAAATATTTATTAAATACTATTGACATGCGACTAATATGGCGCGTTCGGGACTAAAATCGGCAGGTAACTTGACGCACAAGTTTGTGGTTTGTTTTGATCCGAGAATTTTGTAGTAACAAAGTGCCGGTTTTAGTTAGAAGGTAAGAAATATTTACTCAAATTAATAATATTTTGTTTCTAATATGTATGAAAAAGTTTTATTCCAATAATTATCGTGTATTTTAGAGTTATTTTAGAATAATTGTATTTTGAAATCGTTTTACCAGTTTTCGGGTTAGGTTTCACGGAAAAAAGTAGATAGTTAGATTCACTTTGATGTATTGTTAACTTGAAGTTTACTTGTTCGCATTGCACAAGAAACAATTCAAATAGTTTTTGATACTGAATTAGATAGTGATCTCAAAATATACAAAGTCTAAAGTCAGCATTACTACTTCAAATTGTAAAAAGAAAGATTACTAGAACAAGCAGCTTCAATAACTATTTGAAATAGTACATTTGAACATGTAAACTGTATGAATAACTAACTTTCATAGTAAGCAAAGAATTGTGAGTTTGACTTTTGCAAGTGCAGGCCCCCTCCGCAACATTTTTTAGGCGGTCCGTTTCAAATTAAAAAAAAAGGACGACTTATAACTTGCTTATCAGTAAAACAACAGATTCTCGCTTTTCAATCTATAAGACAGACCGTGCACTGACATTTTACAAAATTAAATAAATTATCGGAAACTATTTTATAATGTTTTCTCTTTTATCATAATATCAGTTGAGATAATTATTATAAATGAACATAGTGAATAACTCTACTTTATACTTCAATACTGTTTTTTTGTTTTGTACAAAATTTTCAGAATTCAAAAATATTCTGAAGAATTATATATAAAAAGAATACTTTTCTTTACATTATTTCTATTATGGAATTTTCTGCTTATGATATTTTTAATTTCTTATAACACTAAAATTTATTAGGATCGTACTTGATTAAGCCACCTAAGTTCAAATATTATATTATTTGGAAGAATTTTTGTTAGTAGAATAATAAATTGTTTTCGACATATCATTTTTTGAACCAATAATGAAAAAATAATTTGTAATAAAATTTGAGTTCAAATTAATTTCCAATTTTAACGTAGTAATAATTTTTTCAACCTTTTCACATTGATATTTGTAAAAATTACTACCATTTCATGAAAAAAAAATATTTTCTAATTTTTTTTCAGATTTTCAACAACAACAAAATCTACCATACTACTATGATATCGCGATCTTTGATACTACAGGGGTCACAGTATAAAAGGAGCTTCAAAAAGGGGAAATAGGGTGGTTTTCGCACGAAAAAAGGGAAAATAGGGGAAAGATTAAACATTTATTTTCATATGTCGAAAAGAACAAACAACCTTTTCGTAAGAGATGTTACATTTTTAAATAACTTTTAATGATTTTTAAATGATTTCTGCCATTAAAGATTTATTTTTAAAAATTGGATATACTTAGATCGTTGGAAACCCATCCAGAGTGAAATAAAAAAGTCCGGGAAAAAATAAAATTAGTTAAATACACAATTTTGATATGTTTGACATCGTTCTCATAAATATTTCTTTCCAAGATTTGTCATTTCATCCTTACTATAATTAATACTTTCAATCTAAATTTAAAACAATTGAAATCAGTTAATATCTTCTGTTCCCTTTCTTAAATTTACAATTAAACAATTTTTTTTGATTAAAACAAAAAATTTGCCTTATTGAAAACTTTTGGAAAATATACAATAACATGTTTTTTGGATTGATTCGAACCTAAAAATTAAGTCACCTTGAACCAAAGAAACATGTTATTATTTTTTATCCATGGGAAACATTTTTTTCGTGGTGTTTATAACGTTCGAAAATCGCAAAAAAAGATATGAAATCCCAAAAATCCTAATTCACGACAAACATTTTTTTCCGAAAAAGAAAAATAAAAAAATTTTTCTTTGGTTCAAGCTAAATAAATTTCAGTTTCGACATATTCAACTTTTTTTAAATGTGTGCTTATGAATCAATCAAAAAAAAACATGTTTTTGCATATTTTCAAAAAAATTGTAACTGAGCAAGAAATTTATTTTTAACTTTCCCAATTTTAAATTTTCAATGAGTAAGATAATTTTTGAACAAAATAGTTGAATTTTTTAATTAAGAACAACAGTTTTTAACCAAAAATCTAATAGTTATATTTTCGTTTCAAAAAATTAATTTTCAATTGAAAAAACTGAATTTTCTCCCAAATTGTTGAATTTTCTACAATGCAGTTGATTTTTCAACACGAAAATATGAATTAATAATTAAGAAGTTAATTTTCAACCAAACATTACAATCGTTAGTTAAAAAACCTACTTTTTAACAAACAAGAAAAAACTTTAACTGAAATGATGAATTTTTAACAAAGTTGTTCAAAAATCACCAAACTATTGAATTTTCCAGGGAAAATTCAAATTTTTTACAAAACAGTTGAATCTTTAACCCAAAAACACGAATTTTGAACAAGAGTTGAGTTTTCAACCAAAAAAGATTTTTTAGCCAATGAAGAAAAAAAATTGTATTCAAAATGTCGAATTTTAAAGCAAGAAGATGATTTTTCTACAAAAAAAGGACAATTCTTAACAGATTACATAAATTTTTAACCAAATATTTGAATTTTCAAAATAAAAAAGATCAACTTTGAACCAAAAATGGAATTGCTACATTTTAATTTCAAGAAACTAATTTTCAAATGAAAAGCCCAATTTTCTATGTATTTATTGAATTTTCGTTCAAAAAAAGTACGTTCTATAATACACTCGAATTTGTAACTCAAAAATATAAGCTTTCAATACAAAAAATAATTTTCAATCAAAAATTGCAATTTTCAGTTTGAAAAAGTGCATTTTTAACAAAGTAGTTTGATTTTCAACCAAAAAGACAGCTTTTCAACAAAATAAATATATTTTCAACCAAATAGTTACATTTTTAACCAACTTTCTGCCAAAAAATATAACTTTTGAACGAAATTTGAACATGCAACCAAATAGTTGAATTTCCAACTAAAAAAGATCAATTTTCAAACACAAATGGAATAGTTCAATTGCGAGTTTAAACAAATTAATTTTCAACAAAAAAAAGTTTCAACAATAGTTATATTTTCAAGTAAAAATTGCTCAAGTTAGAACATTTAAAATTCCAGTTGATGAGTTTGGAATATTCCATTTTTTAATTAGGTATTTAACTTTGTAAATTTAAACTAAAATATATTAATCTTCTAATACTTATTTAAAAAATAATATATATTTTGTAACTGTTCCAATTTTATATTGGATAATGACTTCTGTCGGCAGTTTTCACATTTTCAACTTGCTTTAAAATGTTTCATCTTCAAATTTGTTTAAGAGTATTTATTTGTAATGGTCTGAACTTGGAACGTATACCTTATTTATTCATTAATAATTTATTTAAGTGCTACAATTGCTTTAATTATTATTCAATAATGGGTACAATTTCAAATATCGTATATTTAAAGAGAAAAGGGGAAAAGGGGGAAGGTTTTTGAGAATAGGGGGGAAAGGGAAATTTCAAGAAAAAAGGGGAAACTAAGAAAAATAGGGGAAGACTGCACTAAATTTAAATCACAATTCAACGTTTGTCTCATCTTAAAATAGTGATTTCGATTTTGCATTTGATATATTATCACGATGTTTAAACTATTTTTTATTTATATATCAGTTATGTAAATAAATGTTGCGTTTTAAATAAAGTGAGATGGTAATAAAATAAAATCAAAATTCCAAAACTTTCATTCGAAAACATTTTTTCAAGCCTTAATTTTCAATAATACAAAATATGTACTTTTTAAAAATTGTAATTCAATTCATCTTATAATAATATACATATAAATTACTAATAATATATTTACTGTGTGAGTTAATACTTCTAAGCAAAATATTTTTCCCAAGCTCGTTACAAAATATTAGAAATCATCAGTAAGAGATTAATTAAAAAAATTTTAAGTAATTATTTAGTATAATTTCTTAGCTGGCCACGTTTTTCTCAGAGAAACCGCTTGACCGAGAGTTTGTCAGAAAAATCTAAGCGGTTCCGTAGCTCACTTGACTAACACTTGCGCTAGATTTAGGTTTTACCAACAAGGCAATAATTAAACATTAAATTCAAAAAATTGATTTTTAACTAAAAAGAAACAAATTTTCAACAAAACAGCTGAATATAAAAAGAAAGATAAAAATTCTCAATGAAAAGTTTATTAATTGAATTTTTAAGTAAAAACTATCAGTTTTCAACCAAATATAGAATATTTAAGTATGCAGTTCCAAAAATTGGTTTTCAGCCAAAAAGATACGATTTTTGAACAAAATCGTTTCATTTTTAACCAAAAAAGATGAATTCTCAATAAAAAGTTTAATATAGTTGAATTTTTAACCAAAAAATTACAAATTATGTAATTTTCACACAAAAGTTGAATTTTCAACGAAAAACGATCAATTTTCAAGTAAACATGGAATTGGAAACATTTTTAATTTAAAAAAGTGACTTTTAAACAAGAAGAAACGAATTTTCAACAAAATAATTTCTTTCAAAAAAAAAGGTGAATTTTCAGTTAAAATTTTCATAATTGAATTTTTTACTAAAACCGATCAATTTTTAACCAAATATGTAAATCTTCAATCAATAAAATGAATTTTTAATAAAGTAGTTTAATTTTTAGCTAAGTAGTTGAATTTTCACACGAGAAGAATAATTTTTTTACGAAAAAAGATGGATTTTAATGAAAATAGATCAATTTTCTTCCAAATAGTTAAATTGTTAACGTAAAACTATCAACTTTTAAAAAAGTGGTTGAATTTTCAACAATTAAAAATGAATTCTTAACAAAAATGGAATAGTTGAATTCTTAACTAAAAATGATCAATTTTCAGCTAAAAATGGATTAGTTAAATTTTAAGTTAATTAAGTAATTAAAAAGAAATCTCAACAAAATATCAAAATCTTCAAGAAATAAAATGAATTTTTAATAAAGTAGTTCAACTTTTAGCTAAGTAGTTGAATTTTCACACAAGAAGATTAATTTTTGTACGAAAAAAGATGGATTTTAATGAAAATAGATCAATTTTCAACCAAATATTTACATTTTTAAATAAAAGCGATCAACTTTCAACAAAGTAGTTGAATTTTCAACAATTAAAGATGAATTCTTAACAAAAATGTAATTTTTTAATTTTTAACTAAAAACGACCACTTTTGAGCTAAAAATGGAATAGTTAAATTTTAAGTTAAAAGAAGTAATTAAAAAAAAATCTCAACAAAATATCAAAATCTTCAAGAAATAAAATGAATTTTTAATAAAGTATTTTAACTTTTAGCTAAGTAGTTGAATTTTCACACAAGAAGATTAATTTTTGTACGAAAAAAGATGGATTTTAATGAAAATAGATCAATTTTCAACCAAATATTTAAATTTTTAAATAAAAGCGATCAACTTTCAACAAAGTAGTTGAATTTTCAACAATACTAGAGCCTCATACGCGCGCTCCGCGCGCCACCAATTTATTTGCATGTATTTATTTTATTTGGAAATGAATTTCAAAAAAATACCATGAAATTAATGTTTACTTCAATAATTTCGATTTGTACATGGCTTCGCATGGATACACTCTCACGATGCAGAATAAATAATTATGTAAATAATTGAGCCTATTCATTGAAAAATAGCCAGACTCTAAATTTTGTAATCGAAATTGTTTAAATAATTAATAATTCTTGTAAATTTACAAAACATAGTGAAGAGTCATCGGAAAGACAATCTTAGTTGACTCCGTAAACAAATTGTTCTGAATGTGTTTATGAAAATTGTTTAAATAATTGATAATTATTGTAAATTTTCAAAGTATCATAGGAAAGAGGTATTTGAAAAACATTCTTCATTGATTCCGTAAACAAATTGAGCCTATTCTTTGAAAAATAGCCAAACTCTTGATTTGTTTATCAAAATTGTTTAAATAATTATTCATTCTTTGAAATTTGCAGAGCATCATAGCAAAAAGTCACTGCAAATATATTCTTACTTAATTCTATAAAAAATGAAGCCTATTCGTTAAAAAATAGCCAAACTCTCAATTTTTTAATTAAAATTGTTTAAATAATTGAAAATTATTGTAAATTTACAAAGCAACATAGATAACAGTCATCGAAAAGATACTCTTAGTTGAATTCGTAAGCAAAGTGAGCCTATTTATTGAAAAACAGCCAAACTCTGAATATGTTTATGAAAATTGTTAAAATAATTTACAATTATTGTAAATTTGCAAAGTAACATAGGAAAGACTTATTTTTATTTCATTCTTGTTGGTCCTGTAAACAAATTGAGCCTATTCGTTGAGAAATAGCCAAACTCTCAATTTTTTGATCAAAATTGTTTAAATAATGAATAATTCTTATAAACTTATAAAACAACATGGAAAAGAATTATCGGAAAGATATTCTTAGTTGACTCCGTAAACAAATTGTGCATATTCCTTGAAAAATACCCAAACTCTAAATATGTTTATGAAGACTGTTTAAATAATTAATAATTCTTGTAAATTTGCAAAGCTTCATAGAAAAGAGTCATCGGAAGGATATTTTTAGTGAATTCTGTAAAAGAAATTTAGCCTATTCGTTGAAAAATAGCCAAACTCTGAAGTTGTCTATGCAAATGGTTTAAATTATTAATAATTATTGTAAATTTACGAAGCAACATAGAAAATTTCATCAGAAAGACGTTCGTAGTTGACTTTGTAAACAAACTGTACCTATTCCTTGAAAAATAGCCAAACTCTAAATATGTTTATGAAAATTGTTAAAATAATTAATAATTATTATATATTTGCGAGCTATAGTAGAAACGAATTATTGGAAATACATTCTTTCTTGATACCCTAAACTAATTTATCCTATATGTTGAAAAAAGTTTTTAAATAAAAAATTAACCTTTATTATAAAAAATCCAAACACAATTCAAAAATAAATGGTACTCAAAATTTCGAAAGTTTCAAACATTTTGAAATATAAATATGAACTATGACTAAAACGTTAAATCGAAAATGAATTTTTCAAAATATGAATGAAATATTAAAAATGTTAATTAAAAGCCTTTTTTTTAAAAAATGCGTGAAAGGAATCGTATATATACCGAAGTATGAATGCCTATACTTCCACTAAGCTTCTTATGAAAACAAACATCTCGAGTTCAAATAAACACAGATCGCCCATCGTCGATGAGAGCGACTTATGGTTAACTAAGTAACGGTAACGGTAACTGTAACTAAACGACGAATACCAACTTTCAAAGATAGGATTAGGGATGAATAATTAACGAGAAATGTAATAGTTGAATTGTTAACTAAAAACGATCAATTTTGAGCTAAAAATGGAATAGTTCAATTTTAAGTTGAAAAAAGAAAGTTTTAACAACAACAAAAAACGAATATTCAATAAAATATTCAAATTTTCAACCAATGAAATTAATTTTTAATAAAATAGTTCAACTTTTAGATAAGTAGTTGAATTTTAACAGAAGAAGATTAATTTTTTATCAAAAAAGATATATTTTAATGAAAAAAGATCAATTTTCAACCAAATAGTTAAATTTTTAAATAAAAACTATCAATTTTGTTTAAAAAATGTTTACAAAGTACTTGAATTTTCAACAATTAAAGATGAATTCTTAACGAAAAATGTAATAGTTGAATTTTTTACTAAAAACGATCAATTTTGAGCTAAAAATGGAATAGTTAAATTTGAAATTTGAAAAAAATAAGTTTTAACAAAAAAAAAAAACGAATTTTCAATATAATATTCAAATCTTCAACCAATAGAATGAATTTTGAATGAAATAGTTTAACTTTTAGATAAGTAGTTGCATTTTAACAGAATAAGATTAATTTTTTACCAAAAAAGATATATTTTAATTTGAAAATGTCAATTTGCAACCAAATAGTTAAATTTTTAAACAAAAACTATCAATTTTTTCAAATTTTTTACAAAGTACTTGAATTTTCAACAATTAAAGATGAATTCTTAACGAAAAATGTAATAGTTGAATTGTTTACTAAAACCGATCAATTTTGAGCTAAAAATGGAATAGTTAAATTTGAAGTTTGAAAAAAATAAGTTTTAACAAAAAAAATAAAACAAATTTTCAATAAAATATTCAAATCTTCAACCAATAAAATGAATTCTGAATGAAATAGTTTAACTTTTAGATAAGTATGTGCATTTTAACAGAATAAGATGAATTTTTTACCAAAAAAGATACGTTTTAATGAAAAAAGGTCAATTTGCAACCAAATAGTTAAATTTTGAAATAAAAACTATCAATTTTGTTTAAAAAATGTTTGCAAAGTACTTGAATTTTCAACAATTAAAGATGAATTCTTAACGAAAAATGTAATAGTTGAATTGTTTACTAAAAACGATCAATTTTGAGCTAAAAATGGAATAATTAAATTTTAAGTTAAAAGAAGTATTTTTCAACCACAAAAAAAAACGAATTTTCAATAACATATTCAAATCTTCAACCAATAAAATGAATTCTTAATAAAATAGTTTAACTTTTAGATAAGTAGTTGAATTGTGACAGAATAAGATTAATTTTTTCACCAAAAAA
>CAKNYM010049380.1:10609-28599 GCA_932195095.1 Andricus curvator
TTTTTACCAAAAAAGATATATTTTAAGGAAAAAAGGTCAATTTTCAAACGAATAGTTAAATTTTTAAATAAAAACTGTCCATTTTTTTTTAAATTTTTACAAAGTATTTGAATTTTCAACAATTAAAGATGATTTCTTAACGAACAATGTAATAGTTTAATTGTTAACTAAAAACTATCAATTTTGAGCTAAAAATGGAATAATTAAATTTTAAGTTGAAAGAAGTATTTTTCAACAACAAAAAAAGAACGAATTTTTAACAAAATATTCAAATCTTCAACCAATAAAACCAATTTTTAATAAAATAGTTTAACTTTCAGCTAAGTAGTTGAATTTTCACACAAGCAGATTAATTTTTTCACCAAAAAAGGTATATTTTAATGAAAATAGATCAATTTTCAACCAAATCGTTAAATTTTTAACTAAAAATTATCAATTTTTTACAAACTACTTCAATTTTCAACAATTAAAGATGAATTCTTAACCAAAAATGTAATAGTTCAATTGTTAACTAAAAATGATCAATTTTGAGCTGTAAATGCAATAGTTAAATTTGAAGTTAAAGAAAGTAATTCTTAACCAAAAAAAAAGAAAGATTTTTTAACAAAATATTTAAATCTTCAACCAATAAAATGAATTTTTAATAACATAGTTTAACATTTAGCTAAGTAGTTGAATTTTTACACAAGAAGATTAGTTTTTTTCCAAAAAAGATGGATTTTGATAAAAATAGATAAATTTTCAACCAATTAGTTAAAATTTTAACTAAAAACTATCAATTTTTCACAAATTAGTTGAATTTTCATTAATTAAAGATGAATTCTTAACGAAAAATGTAATAGTTGAATTGTTAACTAAAAATTATCAATTTTAAGTTTAAAATAAAGTAGTTAAATTTTCAGTTAAAAAAAGTATTTTTCAACCAAAAATACAAATTTTCAACATAATATTTAAATCTTTAACTAATAAATTGAATTTTTAATTAAGTAATTCAAATTTCAACCAAGTAGCTGAATTTTCAACCAAAAATAGTTAATAATGCTTAATAATATAAAATAGTAATTGATAGATAATAAATGATTAATGTTTATTCTAATAGTTTATATTAAAAAAAAAACTAGAAAAATGGGAAGTTTCTTGAAAACAGGGGTAAAAAGAGGAATTCTTTAAAAAAAGGAGAAAACAGGGAAATAGGGGAAAAAGAGTGTTTTTTTCCTACGAATTTTTATTTTGTAAATTTGATTTTTTATTCATAACTATTAAGTCAAATTGTATTTTGGAAAGAATATAACAAAAGAGTTCTGTCCTCTTTGACCCCTGATATTTGCTGAGCTGTATCTTTGGTTGCCTATCGACTGGCGCGATGACGTGATGACTGTGATGACTCAAAAGTGCCCAGGAGGTGATTTCATTCCTCATGTATTTTTTATCTGGAAGTAAATGCATGATTTCATACTCTGAGAAAAAATTTCTATGGAATGTATAGCATTTCCAAATAATAATAATACAAATTCATACTAATTATGATAAATATAATAATATTTAAAAAAAAATTTTTAATTTTAGGGTGATTAAAACAAATTATTTTTGATTCTGGACGAATTTTCAAAAAGATACAGGAATTTTCACCTACATAAAAATAACAAATAAAAAAATGTAAATTTTCAACCAAAAATGGAATAGACTTTTTTTATAGCATTTGTTTATTAAGATGAAATTGCTGAATTTCAAAAGTTAAAAAAATGTTTTCAAACTCAAAAAGTTGTAACAAACTTGTATCGAAATGGTTAACTTGTCACCCAAAAAGATGAATTTTGAACTAAAATGATAAATCTGCAACCAAAGAAATAAATTTTTAACAAAGTAGTTCAACAAAAGTTAATTTTTTTTTCAATTTTCAACAAAAGTTGTTTATTAAGTTCCAAGACTGAAGAGCCCTAAATTAAATCAAATTTTCAGTTAAAAAAAAAAAACGAAATTTCAACAAAAAAAGTTAAATTTGCAACTAAAATGATGAATCATTAATTGGAATAGTTAAATGCTAAACCAAAAAGAAAATAATTCAACTTAACCGATGAATCTTCAACTGGAATAGTTAAATTTTTAACCAAAAAGATTAATTTTCAACAAGGAAGATTTATATTCTACCAAAAAAAAAACGAATTTTAAACCAAGAAGATGAATTTTCAGCCAAGAATAATAATTTTATATTTAAAAAAAGGAATTTGTAACAAACTACATGAATTTTCAAGTAAAAAAGAAAAATGTTGAACCAAAAATTGAATAGTTTAATTTTCATTTAAAAAATTATAATTTATAGTCAAAGATAAATTTTTAACTAAAATGATGGAATATTCAACTGGATTAGTTATTATATTCAACAAAAACTGGTAATGAAATGATTGTTTCTTTAGAATTTATTTATTAAGTCGCTAGAGCTGAACAGTTACAAATTAAATTAAATTTTCAGTAAAAAAAATATTTCAGCTTTCAAACAAGTAGTCGAATTTACAACCAAAACGGTGAATTGTCAACGAAAAATGTAATAGTTGATATTTCAACGAAAAAAGATTTTAATTTCAAATCAAAAACTGTCAAATTGAAAAACGAATTTTCAACAAAATAGTTAAATTTTTAACTTGAATAGTTAATTATTCAGTTAAAAAAATGAATTTTCAATTTAAGAAAACGAACTTATAAAAAGAGTTTAACTTGCAACCAAGTAGTTGAATTTTAAAACAAAAAGAAGAATTTTCAGTCAAGTAGATTAATTTGCTACCAAAAAAGACGAACTTTAAAACAAAATACATGAATTTTCAACTAAAAATATTAATTTTCAACAAAAAATGGAGTAGTTAAATTTTCAGTGAAAAAAAAACGAATTTTCAACAAAATAGTTCAATTTTCAACAAAGTGTTGAATTTGCAACTCAAATGATGAATCTTCAACTGAAATAGTTGAATTCAAAACCAAGAAGATCAATTTTCAGCCAAGAAGAATTTTTTTCTATAAAAACCGAATATCTGAAAAAAATAGATGAATTTTTGAATAAGAAAGATAACTTTTGAACCAAAAATTGAATAGTTATATTTTCAGTCGAAAAAATTAATTTTCAACCCAAACAAAAAACGAAAAAAAAAGTTTACCTTTCAACAAAGTAGTTGAATTTTCAACCAAAAAGATTAATTTTCAACTATAATCATAAATTTTTTACTGGAATAGTTCAATTTTAAACAAACAAGATGCATTTTGAAACAATAAAATGATTTTTCAGTAATTTTTTTATAAAACAAAAACAAATTTTCAACAAAATAGTTCAATTTTCAATTTATAAAAGAATTGGTAAATTTTCAGTTAAAAAATTAATTTAAAAAAAAACGGCTTTTCAACAAAATAGTTGAATCCAGCAATATAAAGCTACTTTTACAAATTCAGAAATATAGTTATTCAATTTAATATTATAATTTTGTCAAATATTTTCAGATAATTATTTTATTTGTTTGTTATTATTATTTTTTGTATTCATTTAAAAAATTTATTTTTCATTTTAATTCAAATATTTATTGTTATTAACAATAATAGCGGAATCAATTGTTTCAAATAAAATTATTTAGATGCCATATTGCAGTCAGTATGAGGAGCTTTCATTTCTGCATATTTTACATCGAAATATATTTTTGAAAAAATTTTTTATTGTTCAATCTATTTCAACAAAATAGTTCAATTTCAACCAAAAATATAAATTTTTTACCAAATAATATGAATTTACACCAAAAGAGTTAAGTTTTCAAGCTGAAAAGTCGAATGTTTTAGAAAAAAAGTGATCAAATAGTTGAATTTTCAAGCCTAAAAGACGAATTTTTTAGAAAATAGATGAATTTACAACCAATAAAGATAAAGAACAAGAAAAGATGAATTTTTAACAAAATTATTGAATTTTCAATAAGATCATTAAATCTCTAAAAAAATTTAAATTTCATTAGATAGTTGAATGTTCAACAAGCAAAGATGAATTTCTAACCGAACTAATTGAATTTTCAAGCCAAAAAGACGAATCTCCTACAAAATAACTGATTTTTCAACCATAAAATATAAGTTTTCAAGAAAAAAAATTTATTTTCAACCAAACAGTTGAATTTTTAACCAAAAAGATTAGTTTTCAACCGAAAAAGGGAATAGTTAAAGTTTCAGTTAAAAAAAGGAATTTATATTAAACTGGTCAACTTTTCACCCAAAAAGAAGAATTTTGAACTAAAATGATAAATCTTCAACCAATGAAATAAATTGTTAACAAAGTAGTTCAACAGAAGTTAAATTTTCGAACAAAAAAGATTTGACCTCAACCAAAAACAGTTGCATTTGCAACCAAATAGTTGAATTTTCAAAAGACAAATGATTCAGAAGACAGTTGAATTTCCAACGAAAAAGTTCATCTTCAACCAAGAAAAATGAATTTTAAAAATCAAATGGACAAATTTTCCATCCAAAAAGACGAATGTTCAACAAAACAGTTGAATTTTTTACCAAAAAAGATTAAATAATAAAATCTTCACGAGGAGATCAATGTTTGCATGACGAGTTGTAAGACTGCGAACATTGAGCTTCACGTGAAAAGACGCGTGTAACACTACGAGTGATGTAAGATATTTTATTCAAAAGCAGCATTTTATGAGACTGCAGGGCCATCTGCAAAGTAAGTCGTGAAAACATAAGACTGACGTACCAATTATCTGCTTGGGCTATGATTGGTAATCTTGTATGGCGGGAAGTTTTTAATGTTGTTCAGTCCAACCAAGAGTGCCATCTGGTGTCAATATTTTTCTCAAAAGTGCGGTTGAGAAAACACGAAAAAAAATGGCCACTGAATAACGCACAGTGTTTTCTCTAACCGCGCTATTGAGAAAAATAATGACACCAGATGGCACTCTATCTCGGACCAAATAACATTCAAAATTTCGCGCTATACTAGATTACCAATCACAGCCCAAGCAGATGACTGCCACGCCAGTCGTATGTTTTCACCACTCGCTTTTCAGACGGCCCAGCAGTCTCATAAAATGCTGATTTGGAATAAAATATCGTACATCACTCGTAGTGTAACACACGTCTCCTCATGCGGAGCTCAATGTAATATACTATTAACGGCTGTTTTAACATCCCCTAAATATTCAAGCAAGCAAATCGGCATTTCCTAATTACCAAAATCATGGAAGATTTTTTTATTATATT
Organism: Andricus curvator; assembly: GCA_932195095.1. Taxonomy (NCBI): domain Eukaryota; kingdom Metazoa; phylum Arthropoda; class Insecta; order Hymenoptera; family Cynipidae; genus Andricus; species Andricus curvator. The sequence goes on from CAKNYM010049380.1 coordinate 15,839, forward strand.
ATTGAGCTCGGAAATCAATTTACAATAAACGTAGGAAACAAATTCATACAGGGAAAGTTGTACGAATTATTTCAAGGGTTGTTTTAGCATCCACTAAACATTCCAGCAAGGAAATCGACATTTCCTAAGAAGCAAATTAACACGAGAGAGATTTTTTGATTAAACCATTAGTGTCGGAAATCAATTCATAATAAATGTGTGAAATATATACTAGTTAGGAAAATTGTGAAAATTATTTCAAGTGCTGTTTAAACATCCTGTTAATATTCCAGCAAGGAAATCGAAATTTCCTAAGAAGCAAAATCACGGCAGATTTTTTTACTATACTATTACTGTCGTAAATCAATGCACAATAAACGTGGAAAATATATCGTAGCAGGAAAATGTAATGAATTCATTTGAAGGGTTTTTTTGACACCCCTTTAAATAATTTAAACTACTTTTAACAAGCTTCATTGTGCATTGATTTCTGACCATAATAATTTAATCAAAAAGGGATATTAAAACAACCCTCAATGTAAATTCAACGACTTTTTCTGCTAACATATGTTCCTCACGTTCATTGTAAATTGATTTCCGACCTTGATAGTATAATTAAAGAATCTCGTGCAATTTTTTTGTTTATTGGTTTTCATATTAGTTTTTTACATGAAATTACTTTCTTCATTTAGACAAACAGTGATGTGATAAAATTTTCATTTTGAAATACGTCTCAAAAGAGTTATCATGAAAAAACAGTTTTGGCGGAAACTGTCTTTGACAGAAATTAAGCACTTACAGCATTTTTTGAAACACTTGAAGCATGCAAATATTTCTTTCTAATAGGTGAAATATTTCTTCAAACTTCTGGTATCATAAATGGTTATTATAAACGTTCTTATGTATTAGAGTTAATTAAATCTTGCAACATGACCTACGGGGCATGATGTCTGAAACATGTTGTGGAGATGGTAACAGTGCCTGATAACAGGTCGGTAATTTGATCGATAATGTAGGAGAACTCAGAAAGTTAGTTATCTTGTGAATCTAGTAATTTTAATATTGTTTTGGCCGTTATGTCTGTTCTGTACAATAAAATTCGATGTTGTTAATGATAAAGTAATACAGATAATGACGAAAATTGAAACGTGATTTGAAGTTATATTTAATAATAATACGGCAAGTACCAAGTTCACGTTTTATTCCTTTGAAAGAGACTATCATGTGAAATTCGTTATTATAACCTGCAAATATAAAAATTATCGTTATAAAGTTTATAAATGTATTTCCATTCCTAATTATAATTTTCTAGTAAAATATACTTGAAAGAATTCTCTTTACTTAAAACTTATTGATATGAAGTTATTGTAATTCCTAATTATAATTTCCCATTTCAAACACACTTCAAAAAATTCTCTTTATTTATTAGGGCCCGTGGAGAAATTGTCCAATTTTATCCTGATTCCCGACGTGGCCCCGATCGGGTTAGCCCAATGCGGCCCTGATCATGGCTACTGTTGTGATCCTGGTCGGGGCCACATCGGGCTACCCACTGTTAATTCATAGTTACTTTAAAAATTAGAATTATTCAAATTTAAAATTACTTCCTGTCTTAATTAGTGAATATTCAACTAATTTTCGTTTCAGTGACTAACCTAAAGTTAAGTAATTGAAATTAACTTCCCATATGCGAAGAATATAAGAAACGAGAAAAAACTAAAAAATGCTTTAATTCATTTGAACAAAATGTCTAAAAATGTATGTTTACAACGCATTAAATTACTTGATAAATATACAATTATCAAGTTAGTATTAATTATTGTAGGTATTTTGTAAACTGTTTAGAGTTTATACCCATTTAGATTTGAATTTGCCGCGCTAATCTCGAATGTATTCGATTAGTCTTCCGTTCGATTATTTGGAAACGAACGGACGAAAGGAAGACAACTTTGTAAAAGTGACGAACAGTAAACAGATAAGCCGGTAAAGTCATGTGGATAAATCGCTTTAAATAATTTCAATAATTCTCAATTCACCTCGTTGATCATTTACGCAAAGTTTTTAGACCGGTGTGAGGTGTTCATATAAAAACTAGAATTATCCAGCTCTCTAAGATTTCCGACAGTGAACTTTGAGAAAGCGTCGACAACTTTTTGGCATCATAACCTCACTTTTTTATACTTTGTTCCACGTGCCAAAAAACTTTTCAATCAAATTGTCGAATTTTCAAACAAAAAAGATTAAAGTTCAATCAAATATTAGAATTTTCAAGAAGAACAAATTTTTTAGAAAAAATTTGGTTCTTGATCGAAAAAGTTTATTTACATCTAAAAAAGCGAACTTTTCTACAATGAAAGCTGATTTTTTAACAAAAGAGTAAAGTTTTTAAGCTGAAAAGTCTAATATTATAGAAAACAGTGACTTTAAAATAAATAAATAAATCTTTAAGAGGAAAGATCATTTTCAATAAAAAGATAAATTTTTAACAAGATAGTTGTATTATCAACCAAAAAGTTGAACTTTCAACAAACAAGAATAATTTTATACCCACAAGGATATGACTTTTCAACAAAATATATGAATTTTTAACAAGATAGTTGAATTATCAACCAAAAAGTTGAACTTTCAAAAAACAAGAATAATTTTCTACCCAGAAAGACTACTTTTTAACAAAAAATATGAATTTTCTACCGAATCGTTGAATTGTCAACCAATAAGTTAAATTTTCAACAAACAAGATTAATTTTCTACCCAAAAAGACGACTTTTCAACCAAATTCTTAAATTTCCTTCCAAATCGTCGAATTTTTATCTCATAAACTGAAAATGGAATAGTTAAATTTTCAGATAAAATCTCTGATAAAAAATTAACTTTGAGCAGAATTACAATTTTTCAACAAAATTCTCACATTTTTAACCAGAAACGATAAATTTTTGACTAAGAAGATTAATGTTCTATCAAAAAAGATGAATTTTCAACAAAATACATGAATCTAACGACAAGTTTCAGAATAGCTTTCAAAATATTTATATAATGTTTAATATTCTCAATTAATTGTTTACTTCTTTATTGAATAAATTATATTTTGATAAAATCTTATAAATAAAAATTATAATGGGCCTGTTCAGGGCCAGATCGGGCCTTCCTTATGGATACCCAGTCAGGCCCTGATCGGATTAAGCGCTTTATTTCGAGTCTGGCCCTAACTGGGATACTCGATTGGGGCCAGATCTGGCCTCGACCAAGGCCACTATGAAATTCCCGACGGGGGTAATTCTAATGACATGGGTTGCACAATTTATGAACAGGATTTAAATAGGACCAATAAGTAGGATTTCGAAAAATATTGATCAATGCCTGTTTTGAATTTTCGAGCCTTTGATATCTGTCAGTAAACAATTTTTGCGACATGCTTTATTTTGATTGTTAAGGAAACTTTTATTTAGTGTTGATCATGCCTCGAGTAATTTTTTTCTTTACATTATACTTCAAGAATATATATTGTATGATAATAATAATATTCTATACTTTTTATTCTGAAATGTTCATATTCTTGAAATAAACCGGCAGTAACATGACGGACACCATGCCCCATGGTATCAGGTACGCTGACCAAAATTTAAGACGTAAAATATTATATAAATTTTGATGTAAGTTTTCACGAATTTAGTTTTTATATTTTTTCTTTCTTGAACCTGATTCTAATGAAATGTAATAAGTATTCGAGAAGGCCAAACTTGTCGCCTACAATCTATGAGATAACGATTATACAATATATGTTTTTATGCTGTCATAAAGCACTCAAATATTCAGCTGTCACATTGTTATTCAAGTTCTGTATAATTACGGTAATCAGTTTTTCCTAGAAATAGAAAAGATGAGAATTTTTTATGCGCTTGTCTTATCCTTGGCGGTTATACTCAATTATATTGGTAAATATATTAATTTAATATATCCATGATTTTAAATTAATTTTTTGAGCTATAAGCAAATCCGAATTTTCAACAAAAAAGGATAGCCTTTCAACAAAATTTTTCAATAAAAAAAAATTCTACCGAAAAGATGAATTTTCAAGGAAGATTAATTTTCTACAAAAAAAAAAACAATTTTCATCAAAATACATGATTTTTCAACTAAAAAAGGTAAATTTTCAAATAAATAGTTGAATTTTTGGTTAAAACAATTAATTAAAAAAAAGAAACGAATTTTCAACCTAAGAAATTAATTTTCAACTAAAATGATGAATCTTTCACCAAAAAAGATTAATTCGAAACGAAAAATCTTGGTATTTCAACCAAAAAAGATTTTAGTTTTTATTCAAAAACAGTTCAATTCAACCAAAGAAGACGATTCTTCAACAAAAAGGTTGATTTGAACAAATAATGAAATTTTCAACCAACCAACGATTTTCAGTAAATAGAGAAAAAAGGTTCCATTCATGAAGTTTGATTTTCAAACCAAAAAACAAATTTTTTACAAAAAAGTTTAATTTTTAACCTGCAAATATGAATTTTAAACCAAAAAAGATAACTTTCTACCAAAGCAGTTGAATTCTTAGCTCCTGAAGACTAATTTTTAACCGAAATAGGTAGTACTTAACGAATACGATTAATTTTCTAACAAAAAAGAACAATTTTCATCAGAGTACATGATTTTTTAACTAAAAATACATTTTCAAATGAAGTGTTGAATTGTCGATTCAAAAATAAATTTTTAACTAAAGAAACAAATTTTCAACTACAATGGTGAATCTTCAACCGAAAAAGGTCAATTCTTAACGAAAAATGTTGATATTTCAACCAAGAAAGGTTTTAATTTTCAATCAAAAACAGTTCAACTTCACCAAAAAAGACGATTTTTCGACAAAAAAGTTAATTTTCAATAGATAGTCAAATTTCCGACCAAGAAATTATTTTCAGTCAATGAAGAAAAAATGTTTCATTGGAAAAATGTTTAATTTTCAAGCCAAAAAGGATGTTTTAACAATATGGTTCAATAGAAAGAAATTTAACCAAAAAGATGAATTATCAACAAAAAAGGTAAATTTTCAGATAAATTGTTGAATTTTTAGTTGAAAAAATTAATTCTAAACAAAAAGGAAGCGAATTTTCAATGAAAGAAATGAATTTTAAACTATAATGATGAATCTTCAACCAAAAAAGATTAATTTGAAATGAAAAATCTAACCAGAAGGGATAACTTCTTAACAAAATCGTTTGGAAAAGAAAATGAATTTCTAATCAAAAAGATGAATTTTCAACAAAGGAGAATAACTTTCTACCAAAAATGACGAATTTTTATCAAAATACATTAATTTTCAACTAAAAAAGATAGATGTTCAACTAAAACGTTAAATTCAACCAAAAAAGATTTTCGGGACTGAGATTTCCAGAGGTCGTATTTCGTAACCGATTTTAAATGAGATTCTTTTTATGAATTAAAGCTTATTAAAAAATTCCATTATTTGTTCTTTAAGTTGAAAGATGGCAAAAAACCATAACTTTATATATTTTATATTTCAAAAATTAATAGAATTAGTAAATTTATCCTCGATAAATGAAACAATTTCTTTAAAATTCAAATTTCCTAATTTCTCTAATTATTATAAGCAAATTATTGGATAAAACTAGCATCTGCTGCATTTTCGGTGTTTGAATGCATTCATGTATTGATTTCGTAGTTAAGTTGTGTAAAATTAACAATTAATCACAGCCCAAAACTAAACAAAAATGTTCGAACATAGACATTTTTTCTGGGGAATCATCTCTTTTCCTTTTAAGAATCTTGACACAAGAGATTGCCATTCAAAAACCTATGTTTATAATTATCGTTATTATCAATTCATATAAACAAAATCACAGTTTTTGCTTTTTGTATCAAATAAGGTTCTTTCTTTCATAAAAATCATTTATATGCAACTGTTTTTAATAATGAAAATTTTTGTTGGATGACAATCTATTCGATAATAAATTATTATTAAATTATCAAATTATATTATTATCAAGTAATTATTCATTATTATTACATTATTATTCATTCGATAATAAGTAAATATTTTAATAAAAAAATGATCCAGCAGTAAAGAAAAGTTGCTTATCTTCAAAAGCACTGCACACTTTCGGTAATACAAGCAATACACAAGAAAAATTTAATCCTCTGTTTCTTCTTGCAGAATTGAGTTCACAATTTGACTGTTTACCTAATGGTGAACCTATTTCGAATGTTCCTCGTTCCGGACTTTCTAATTCTTATGATAGGAATCATTCTCCTCCAAGGACTCTTGCTCCTGCCGAGCCTCAAAGCTCTCTTCGTGCCAGATCTAGGTCTCCTCCTGCCGAGCCTGAGAGCTTTCTTCGTGCCAGACCTATGTCCTCTCGCGTCAGGTCCAGGTTTCCTCCTGCCAGGCCTTCTTGCTTACGCATACTTGGATATACACTTGAAGATCTTAGATTCGTTCGGTTTATTTCCACGACGAATCCGAACCGGCTATTTGAAATTCGAAGATACACTTTTCCTCAAAATGGAGAAATTGAAATGAGAGGAGTCCATAAGATCCTTATTCCCATGCCAACAGAAGAAGCAAGTGTATTATCAACGTCCAATGGTGACATTTTTGCAATAGTGGATATTCTCAAATGTATACTTCATGGAATATATACAACAAGAAGTGGCTTTCAAAGACGGGTCAAAATAAACATAAACAGCGGCAAGGTTGAGGAAATGAGCCCAGAAGAAATCAAGGAAACTCCATTAGGCACCCGCTCACCAATCTCGAAGATATTTCACCAGACATTTGTCCACTAATTTAAATAGATTGAAAAAATTGAAGTCTACTAATAATTATCAAAATTGAGATAGTTATAATACATTTTGATAGTTAATTTACATTGATTTAAACGTTATTTCACTCACAAAAGTATTAAAAGATTATAAATTTACTTCGTCGATAATTTTTTGTTGCTAATAATAACTCAAATTGAAGAATATGCTTAAAGGTAAACCATTTCGAATTGCGTGTATGTATAAATGCTTCCAGGTTATAGACACAATTATATTTTTGATAGAAAGCTGTAATTTATAATAAATGTTAAAGTAAAAATTTTCTAAAATAAATAATCTTCATTCATTCGCATCTGATGAATTCCATTCGCAGTATAAAGTTGCTGCGCGGAGTTGATTTTATCTGGTATAAATAATAGGGAGCCATGATTTTTGTTTCATTTACGCTAATTTTGAGGCCGATGTTCTTCATACTTGTACTCGGAATGGAAGCTTCTAATGTGTCCCCTAAGAGTTTACATTTTTCTCGTATCTCTTCCCTGTTCCTTTACACACACCCCACACACTCCCTTGCTAGGCAAGTGTTTACCGTATGGGCCGCCGAGGCTCTTCCACAGTGCGAGGCGGGAATCGAACCCGCAAGCCGACAGAGTGGGTCCAAAGCCTACGCCTTAGGCCCCACGACCATCGTCCCACTCTTCTCTTCATACTTTTATTAAGTTTATTCAACATTCTTTGCAAGTCCTCGATTGATTCTGCCATAACAATCTTGTCATCTGCGAAATCTAACCCACGTACCTTCACTGTTTCGCGATCTACACATTCTTCGTCGAAGAGGGCCGTTCTTAGACACTCATCCATAAATATGATAGGTAGCCATGAGGACATAACGCATCCTTGTTTCACGCCTTGCATAATATCGAACCAGTCACTCAGTTTTCCATGTACCCTTACACTTGCTTTACTACCTGTATATATTGTTTTTATTGCTTGTAGGAGCCCTCCATTCACTCCGTACTCTTTAAGGACTTCCCAAAGTTCACTTCTATTTACCTTTTCTAATGCTTTTTCTAGGTCAAGAAATGCACAGAAAACATTCTTTCCTACTCTCAAGCTTTTTTCTGTGATCTGTCTTAAACTAAATATCTGATCTGTACATGCCTGGCATAAATCCACTTTGGATTTCCCATATCTTCTCTTCTGTAATTTTTATTACCCTACGAATAAGAATTTTTAAGTATATTTTACTTACGGCACTTAGTAAGCTGATACATCTGTAATTACTGCAGTTGCTTTTATCTCCCTTTCTGTTGTATATTGGTACAATAATCGCTTTTCTCCACTCATCTGGGACTTCGCCCATCTCCAAACATAAATTTATCAAATCGCACAGCCTGTGAGGTATGTACTCGCCACCGTATTTAAGCATATCAGCACTAATACTGTCTACACTAGTAGCCTTACCGTTTTTTAAGTTCTTAATTATATCTCTGAATTCAGTGATACAGACTTTCTCAATTGGGTTTTCTAATACACTCTGTTCTATGTCGCAGTTCTGTTGCCCTATATCTTCACCTCCTAACAATTCTTCGAAAGAGTCTTTTGAAGCGTCTACTATCCCGTCTACGTCATATAGCATTTCACCTTTGCTGTTTCTCATGCTGACAAACTCTGTACTTTTACTTTCCTTTATCAGTTTAAATAATAGTTTCATAATTCCTGCAAAGCCCTTTTGTATTTTTTTTCTTCTTTTGTTCTAATTTTATCTTTGCTCGCCTCGAATATTCGTTTAACTTTCCTATTTTTGTGTCTGTAATCGCTTTTGAGTCTATTTCTCTCCTCATCGCTAAGACCTGTCATGTTTAATGTTCTCTTGTGCGCTTTTTTCTTTTCTGGCTGGGCTGCTTGAATTTCATCATTCCACCACGCATCACCAGACTTTCTTCCTACCACTGCCGTACCACACACTTCAATTGCAGTTTTAACAATGATATCCCGTAACAAAGTCCACGCGCCAAATTCTTTGGGATCAATTTCAATTCTTTGAAATTTCACAAGGAACTGGTATAAATAATAGGGAGCGAATAGTTTTTAAATAAATATATTTCACGTTATTTTTTTGTTATTAAAGTTTGTTAATTTTTGTCTACTTGAAATATTTTGAATAAAATTGAAACATCCCCAAGAATCTTAGCCATATTTGTCTAGTTCACAGAGGTTTTTCAGAGCATTACTTAAAACTCAGACAAATTAGTCGTTTTCTACACTCACGACTGTCGCGTCGCACAGTGGGATGAAATGAAAAAACGAGGTTCAAAATAACTTGTAGCTGGCAATTCTTAAGCGATTTCGGATTTTTTCTCAGAAAAATTCAGTATTAAATTTTGAAGAGATTCATGTGGCCTGATTTTTGAATTTTTTGTTGTTTAAACTTTTATGTTAATACAAATTATTATTATTATACCATTAAGCCATTTCCCTTTCGGGGTAGGCGTGACTTGCTCGGTTGGAAAATAGTAGTGTGTATATGGGTATATAGGTATAAGGTAGGTAGGTATATAGGTATGAGGTAGATAGGTATATAAGTGTTAGGTATGGATATTTTAGATTGATCTGGAATTCTCGTGTTATTTATTTAAATGACACGTTTATTCCGCAACACTGCTCCGACCCAGGTTGCTGATCAATCTCTCTAGCGATCACCCCAAGTGAAGAGCCTCACAAAATTGGTATGTATGGTTCTCCACTTGGGCCCATTAGTATCCAAGGTCTTTGTTTCAGGCGTCATTCATTCTACTGTCACTCTGTTTACAAACTATTTGTCGCCACACTTTTCTGTCCTGGCATACTACTCTAGCTTCCTTCACGTCCATGCATTTTTTCATGCAAGCTCTTGTGTTTCTATGGCTTCTTATGTCTCTACGGATTAATGTCTCATTTACAGATTCTAACCATTCTTTCGGCGGTCTACCTCTGGGCATTCTGCCATTTACTTTACCTTTATACACTTGTTCGGTCAGTCGTTCATCTTTCATTCTTCCAAGATGTCCGAACCATCTTAACTGATTTCTTTCCCATGTGTCAACTATTGTCTCTTTTGCACCACATTCTTTGAGGATGGTCTCGTTTCGGACTTTGTCCATCAGTGTTTTCCCGCATATTATGCGCAGAGGTTTCATGCCGATCGCGTTAATTTTACTCCTGTCCTTTTCTTGACAGGTCCATGTCTCGCTACCGTATAGTACAGTCGGTACGAATATAGAATTATGTATGGCCATTTTAGCTTTTTTTGATATGTTTTTATTTGTTAGGATGGAACCTGCTCTACCGATAACCTGCTTACCCTTATTTATGCGCCTATCTAACTCCCCATCTATTTTTCCGTCGCTAGTGAATAGACTACCTAGATATACGTACTTGTCAACTTGTGCTAATCTCTCATCATTTAGGACAATGTTGCATATTGTCAAACACCATGATTTTTGTTTTATTTACGTTAATTTTGAGGTCCATGTTTTTCATGCTTGTATTAAGTTTATTCAACATTCTTTGCAAGTCCTCGATTGATTCTGCCATAACAATCTTGTCATCTGCGAAAGCTAATCCACGTACCTTGACTGTTTGGAGATTTACAGCTTCTTCGTCGAAGAGTGCAGTTCTTAGACACTTATCCATGAATATGATAAATAGCCACGAGGACATAACGCATCCTTGTTTCACGCCTTGCATAATATCGAACCAGTCACTCAGTTTCCCATTTACCCTTACACTCGCTTTACTACCTGTATATATTGTTTTTATTGCTCGTAGGAGCCCTCCATTTACTCCGTACTCTTTGAGGACTTCCCAAAGTTTATTTCTATTTACTTTGTCGAATGCTTTCTCTAGGTCAATAAATGCACAGAAAACTTTCTTTCCTACTCTCAAGCTTTTTTCTGTGATCTGCCTTAGGCTAAATATCTGATCTGTACATGATCTTCCTGGCATAAAACCACTTTGGACTTCCCATATATTTTCTTCTGTGATTTCCATTACCCTACGAATAAGTATTTTTGAGTATATTTTACTTACGGTACTTAGTAGGCTGATACCTCTGTAATTACTGCAGTTGCTTTTATCTCCCTTTCTTTTGTATATTGGTACGATAATCGCTTTTTTCCAATCGTCTGGGACTTTCCCCGTCTCGATACATAAATTTATTATTTCGCACAACCTGTGAGGTATGTACTCGCCACCGTATTTAAGCATTTCAGCACTAATACTGTCTATGCCAGCAGCCTTACCGTTTTTCAAGTTCTTAATTATGTCTCGGACCTCAGTGACACAGACTTTTTCAATTGGGTTTTCTAATGCATTATGTTCTATGTCGCAGTTTTTTTGTCCTATATCTTCACCTCCTAATAGTTCTTTAAAAGAGTCTTTTAAAGCGTCTACTATCTCGTCTATATCATATAGCATTTCACCTTTGCTGTTTCTCATGCTGGCAAACTCTGTACTCTTACTTTCCTTCAACTGTTTATATAATAGTTTCATAATTCCTTCAAAGTAGTTTTGTATTTTGTTCTCTTCTTCTGTTCTGATTTTTTCTTTACTCTCCTTGACTAGTCGTTTCATTTTCCTCTTTTTGTCTTTGTAATCATTTTTGAGTCTATTTCTCTCCTCATCGCTAAGACCTGTCATGTTTAATGTTCTCTTGTGCGCTTTTTTCTTTTCTTGCTGGGCTGCTTGAATTTCATCATTCCACCACGCATCACCAGACTTTCTTCCTACCACTGCCGTACCACACACTTCAATTGCAGTTTTAACAATGATATCCCGTAATAAAGCCCACGCGCCCTCTATATCTTTATTGCTCGTAAGCGCTTCCCAAGTTGCCCTATCTATGCGTTCGCTTAACTTATTTTGAAACTCTATTCGCACTTCCGGTTTCTGTAAATTTTCAATTTTTATTCGAGTTTGTTTCGTTTTTTCTGTTCTCTTTCTTTTCCATCCCCGGCCTAAGTTTATTTTAGAGAATAAAAGGTAATGATCAGTATTGCATTCGGAACCCCTCATGACTCTTGTATCTTTGACTAGTTCTCTTAGGCTTTCATCCGCAATAACGAAGTCAATTACACTGCGGTTATTTCCTTTACACCAAGTGTACGTGTGGATCATTTTATGTCTAAACCAAGTATTGGTAATAAATAGGCCCTTTTCTAAGCATAAGCTATCTAATTTTTCCCCGTTATAATTTTTTCTTGTTGGATCCCCAAAATTACCTAACACCCTTTCTGTATCTGTATCCTGGCGTTGGACGCCGACCCATCCGTTCATATCTCCTAGCAGAATTATTCTTTCACCTTGATCGCAAGTACTTATTGTGTCATTTAAAGTGTACCTGAAGGCGTCTTTGACTTCTCGCGGTTCACTGTCAACTGGGGCGTAGCACGCTATGATAAATAACCTTCTGATTCCTACCTTCATTCTAGCCCACAACAATCTGGGAGATACAAAATCATGATCTTTGAGATGCTGTCTTGCTTTTTTATTCATACCGACCCCTTGACTACGATTTGATTCACTACTTACTCCTGACCATATTTCAAAACCGCCTTTCAACATCCCATTTTCTATGTTTCTACTTTCACAACCCTTTTTCTTCGTCTCAGGTACACATAAAATATCTAGTTTCCTAGCATGCATAGTTTCTCGTATTTCTCTTACTTTAAGCTCATTCACTCCTCTAGCATTCCAAACACCTAGTCTCCATTCATCGCCTGAAACTCGACCTTTACGTTTCCCGTGTGAATGCATTTCGTCAATCCAAGTTTCAGTCCATTCCGAGGCTACTTTATTGTTTGTATTATTCATGTTTAGATTGTACACCCAACTATCACCTTTATGCGCGAGATTTGTTTTGCGAGCCGAAATCATGTCCAAGTAAAGTAATTATTCGTCGTACGGTGGAGAGTCTAGTCGTAACGTCAGTCCCACCAAAACTTCTGTTACGGGGGGGGGGG